>PVHY01007520.1:0-66962 GCA_004024945.1 Uropsilus gracilis
ACCCCCCAACCAGACTGACCTAAGAATAGAGAACTGATCCTCTCTGGGGTCCCCAGGATGTGACTGACCACTTGACCTCTCAGTGACATTCCCTTGGGACATTTACAGTTCCAGAAGCCAACCTAGGCCAGAACAGAAGTGAGGACAGTCACTGTTTCTTTCGTGGTTCCTTGCTGGCTTCTTCCCCAGGAGACAAGAAGGGTTATCTGTTGAGGGGGTGAATGAACAAATGATGACATGTCCCCCAGTGGACATAAGCTTCATTGACTTTAATAGTCACGTCAAAGTGTCAGGAGCCTCCAAAGATCAGGAGACCTGCTCACCGTGTTCTTATTTCAGGATGTGGACTTGCTTTTGGAAACTCAGATTCCTACACTCAAGGAGCTCTGGCTCTCTGAGGAGAGTGGTACACTGAGTCACTGCCCTGCTCTTCCTGTACAGCTCTGTGAGGAGGGACTTGTTAGACTCAGGTTACCTCAAGGGACAGAGCACTCTGTCCTGCACAGACAGTGTCTGCTGCCCATGGAGGTGTTCAAGCAGGCCACACCTGGTGGTTGCAGGGCCCCTTTGCTCAGGCTGGGATCCTCCCACTTCATGCTTCAAGGGCAGGTGGGGTCAGGAGAAGGCCATCTCTCACTGCCTTGGAGTCTAAGGTGAATCTTCATGGTTTCCCACTCAGTCCTCGGTACGGAGAGGTTCTGCAGTCCCCTCTCTCATCTCTAATTTTGTGACCTTACTCAACAGGGCTCTCTCCCCATCTCCATTTCTCTCCCTCTCCTCTCAGTTCCCAGAAGTAAGACCCAGGCCGCCAGCTGCAGCCTGTCCAGGTTCCCTATCGGATTATGAAGCTTAACATTTTTGTGAAGAAAGAAGAAAGCCTTCCCTCTGGGAAGCGATAAGAACATTCCATCCTCTTCTGGCTCCAGGGAGCCTGGGAAACAATCACCAAAGGGAGAGAGCCTCCCCTGGGACTGGCTCCACCTCAGGCACCATTGGGTAGGGCTGCCCTCTGCTGGCTCTCTCTTCCCTACCTCTCCTGCCCCCTCTACTGGGGGACGGGTCTTGCTTTTTGTCTGCTAAAGAGACCCTGGGGTGGTAAGCCTGGAGCAGAAGGGAGATCTCAGGTTCCAGGGATTGGGTCCCTCTGTGTAGACTACTTCCCAGCCTGGGGTTGTCGCTGGGAACCTGGGGCACCAGCTCCTCTGGTGCAGGTTGTACAATCTAGGAAGCAGGCACTTTCCCCCAAGACCACTTAGAAGACACAGCAATGCCAGGGATTAATTAGCTGGGTTACCCCAGGTGGGATGATCTAGAGCCCATAATGTGAGCTAAGAAATAGTTTCTCACTTGCTGAGTGGTGGGGTGGAAGGGATAAGGGGGTGGGCCAGAGGCTGAGTGAAGCTCCTATCATTGGCAGCAATGAGAACCTTGCTCAATCAAGTGCTCCCTCTGCCCACTACAGCCTCTCTTTATCCTTCCATGTTCTTCCCGCTGTCTACTTTTCACCAGCAGTCACTAAAACCTGCTGGGTTTAGTGTGACTCTTCTTCATTTTCTGTTCAAGGAGGACACATCCTGCCTTGGTTTTTGTATACCTCTTCCTTCCATTTATTTTCCACCAGAACCAGCCTCCACTTACTTGACAGTCCATGGGAGAGGTCTCTCTTGTCCCAAACGATACCCCACCCACTCCAGCTCCACAATTCCCATCTCCCTTCTCTCAGCCCTGACTACGAGGTAATGTAATGTGTCTTTTATTTATCGATCATATGTCACATCAGTCTCTTCTTAGGAAAATGAAAGTTCCCTGAGGGCAGAAACTAGAGCAAGTCTCTGGCAGAGCACACTGTGCCTCAGGGGCTTAGCAGGAACCAAGTGATGCCCTGCAACAGCCTCAGAGGTGTGGCTTGGGGGTTAGGTTTTACAGAAAATTTACTGAAGGAACTATTTATAAAATAAAACTATTTCTAAAATAAAACACTCCAGGGCCAGTAATAGTGGAATAGGTGCTTATTAACCCCAGCGGGGAGGAAACTGTTAAGATGTAGTTGGTTGTCACCCAACTATGGCAAAGAATCTCCCTCTGCTCTTGGCCTTTGGTCTACTACAGCTGCAGGCCAAGGGCAAGTGGGTGATGCAGTCTTTGAAGGACTGGGAGCTGGACCTACAGGAACACCTAAGAAAATCACACACAATAAATATCTATCAAATGAATAAAGGAATACTCTTAAGAAACCTGTATCTTTGTGGGGAAGAAACTCATTCTCATTCATTTTGATTTGCATTCATTCATTCATTGTAGCTATTGAACCCTGGGAAGTGACCAGGATCTTGGGGAAAGGCTTACTGGGAAGATGATGCTGAGAGTAGGTTTCAGAACTTGGAACTTCTGGTGCCTCACACACACAGCCTACCTGTTATGTGGGAGTGGCTATGAAGCACACCTGGATAGGGGTAAGTTGGGCCTGATGCAGGGTGGGGCAGGCAAGAAACCCTTGGGTTCCTTGGGGGACCTGTTAAGTCAGGCCAGATTGGGTGGAGGCACTGGGTGTGGGGAGATATCATTTGTCATTTGTTTTTCTAAACAAACCCTGGGGATTTAAAGCTTAATAAAGAGGAAGGCACAGAAAAGGGTAGCTTGCAGGCCCTGGAATCCTGGAATCCTGACGCTAGGGAGCACTCATTGTTCCAGAGCTCTAGTCTTTGACCTCAGTTAATCTGTGTCATGACCCTATGAAATCCAAATGACTATGCCCACTCGACTGTTGAGGGAACTGGAGCACAGAGCAGTAAAGTAACTTGCCCAAGATCCCACAATGATTAAGTGGCGGAACTGACATTTGAACCCAGGCAATTTGTGTCCAGAGCCAAAGCTGCCAATATTTGGCAGAACTCCTAGATGAGAGACCTAAAATGGGAGAGAGGTTTGAGGAGGGCTGGACAACTGTCCCCTGTAAGAGATCAAGAAAGACTTGGTAATTCCCCTGCTCATCTGGGGAAGGGACCTGCTACAGGAATAGTTCTGAATGGAAGGGAGTTAGAGACCCCTGCAGACTTCAGAGTGAATGTTGGCCAGATAAGGTAGGGCTGAGACTCTAGAAGCTAGCCTTCACTTGCATCCCCTCTGCCACCATCTCACTCATCTTTCTGCAGCAGCAACTCCTTGACTGGTGAGGGGTCTATTCCAAGTTCATTCACAAGGCTCATGTGATTGGTGGGATCCACTTCCTTGCTCTTTATTGACCCTAGGACCCCCTCCCCCCCACACACCCTGCCCCAGTCCTTTGCCACATGGCCCTATCCAATGTGGTGGCTTGCTTCATTAATTCCAGCAAACTGAGAATGCAAGACAGTGCCAGAGATGTTGAAGTCAGTCTTTGTAATTTAGTTATATATATGACATCCCATGACATTTTACTATATATTCTCTTCCTGGGAGCTTGTACCCAGGTGAGCCAGGGGAGGACTAACATGAAGGTATGAATACAAGGCAGCATGGGTACCGGGGGCTTGGACAGAAGCCACACCCCACAGTCCATCCTCCTTTGGCACCTCTGAGATTACGAACTCCTGTAGGACAGCAAACTGTCCTGTTCACAGAATATTTGTGAGGATGCTGCCTGCTTTCATTTTTTTATTGACTCCTTTCTTGAACAGATTTTTACTGTGTGCCAGACCTTGATTGCTGGACTCACAAAACTGAATAAAGGTCATTTCCTGTGTATAAAGAGAAAGATCTATAAAGAGACAAATGACATTTTCTGTCTGCTCATACAGACTTTGGGGAATTATGATGCTGATGTCCATTTAGCACTTACTGTATACAGTATATACTGTATATTGTTTACTTACTGTATACCAGCAGTCATTCTAACTGCTTTCTATGTATTATATCTTTTAATCCTCACGCCAACCTAGGGCATGGGTACAATGCCATTAACCTATTGTTTAGAAGGTACTGAGACACCCAAAGGTTATCTATTTGCTTAAGGACACATAACTGGCAAGGTCAGTTTCTGCCCAGACAGTCTGGCTCTTGAGTCCTTACCCTTGGTTCTTGGACCATCTTGTCTCTTGAAAGACAGGCTTCCTGAGGGTCGGCTTGCTGCTGAATGACAAGTGTCAGGTGCCATTCTTGAGACCAGTTCCCCCTATCCTTTGAGATACAATGCCGTTATAGCTACTTTACCTTGGGCGGTGGTGATACTGCCAGCTGAATTATCTGGGATGGGAAGAAAGGCTGAGGAGCCCACGCAGCATGCTAGGGAAGAGAGTTGTTTTGGTTTAAAAGATTGACATTTTAATAAACTGCTCTTAATTAACAGCACTTTGAAATTCTGAGTGGCGTGCTCTCCATCTCAAAACACGCGGGCGGGTGGCTTCTTAGAGAACGCGATGCTTGTGGGTGATCTCCCTTTTTGAAACAAACCCAGACCCTCCAGTCACAATTTATTTTTCATTCCAAAAATGATCTTTACTGCAAATGCTGCTTTGGTTCGAGCGAATTAGAAATCCTTATTACACAGGCAGACACTTCAAACAGTGCCCGGCTCACAGCGCCGGCTGCGGCATCAAAGCCTAGGCTGAAATCTCTGATTACCACCCAGGCTGTGGGCCGCTCGGGAGCAGGCAGCATCTGAAGCAGGTCCTGATGTTGGGACCAGCAGGCTTGGGTAGCCCAGAAGCTGGGCTGGATGCCTCCTTGCTTAAGGGACTCGATAGGAGAGGCCATGGGCAGAAGAGAAAAGATTGGCACAAAGACCTTGACTGAGCACCTACTATGTCTCAGATGCGAGCTGAGAATTTTTTTCTTGCATTATTTGAATTTTCCAACCGTCTCCTACCTGCTATGGTTGCCGTAATTGTTATGAAGGTTTAGGAAATTGTATTAAGATAATCTCTCTTTTATTGCCTTCCTTGCGATTAGTTGCTTAATAATACAAAGGGCTAAGGCAAATGGGAGCCCACATATGCCTTTACTGATATGACAGCTGATGCTGGAGAAGGGGGCTTGCATCCATGACCAACTGGCTTTCTCAACCTGAAAGCTATAGTTAACTGGCTCCTTGCCCAGAAACATGTGTGCTGTACCTAGACAGGCTTCCTCAGCGGGGAGCGCAACTCTCGAAATTGCTAGAAGGAAATAGCAAAATCCATCCTTTCTGTGTGTGATTAGTTCCCCAGTAAGAGAATAGCTGAAAGAAGCAAAGTCATGGTAGACCTACTAAGCTCACCTTTCAGCCACCCCTCCCACTATTGGACAGCTAGTGAATGGAGGTGGAGAGAGACCAATCTCTGTGGGTCTGTGGTTCCCTCCACACATGAAGACACATCCCATCTGTGCCAACCACTGACAAAGGGGGTATTGTCCTGATCCAAATTCTGTCCCTCGTCAGTCACCTCATCACAAGATGGTGAAGTTTTAAAGCTAGGAGGTGGTGAGGCTTGTGGAGCCTTCATACTTTCCTCAGTAGGTGCAGTAGCAGCACAGGAGGGATTCTGCACTGATGGATTCAATGCTGCCATCAGGAAGCAGTCCTCCTCCACCTGTACCCCCTCTATCACTGCTGTCCGGTAAAGGAGATGATTGTCTTTCTACTCCTTGTACTCTTTGTATCATTAAATGGATTTCTTGCATCTCCTTTTGCACTGTTAAACTAATCTCCTGTATTTGCTTTTGCGGCTGGTTTATTTGCAATTGCCCATCTGTTTTAGACTTGTCACTTTCCTTTTTAACAAACAATACATAAGCAAACCTCCCTGGCCATTACTATTTCCTTTGTTCTACAGATTGGGTGACAAGCCTGGTTTTGTGGATGTCCATTTATGGATGCTTACACCGCTTTGTCTAATATCTATCTTCTCCTCTAGGCCTTGAACTCCTCAAGCTCAGGGTTGTGTCTCACTCATTAAATGTACTTAGGTGCTGGACGGGCAGGTGAATGGACAGAGAATTGCCAACTGTTTTGGGGTGGGGGTGCTTCAGTAGCCACTGATTCTCCTTGCCTGCCTTCTCCCCAGGGAACCCCTCAGCTGCTGCCAGTGCACAGCACTAGGCTCCCTTCCCAGGATTCATCACTTGGAAGCTTCCCTGCATGAACCCCATGTTTGATCTAATGACATCAGCTCTCACTCTCACTTCACACACAAGAGATACTATGTTTGGCAGCTCTCTAAGGCCACATAGATAGCAAGTGCTGAGGCAGGTATTCTGAGACTAGAGAACGTCAGCTATGGGCCCTGGCAGCGAAGAGAGTGAACACTACACGCAAGTGAGGACTTGTCCCCACTCTGCTATGAGCTTCACAGTCACTGACACTGACAAGTACTGTCATAACCTGCCACAGGCTTAGCTCTGGTCCCCAGAAGACCTGGGGAATTTTGTCAACTGGTGTGAATCTTCCTCTAGGCCATCAGAGATATCAGTATTCTGGGTGGGATTGTTTTTTTTTTTTTTTTTGGTTGTTTTGTTTTTACTACTACTTCCTGAATTTTTGATCTCCTGAGACTAACTGTAAGCAAGAATTCTGCTTAGTGTGGGTCATCTCTCTGCAACCTTTTGGCTCTTCTGTAGTAACCTTGGGTTCACAACAGAGCAGTCCAGTTTTAAACACAAATGCAAGTAGTAGGGGATACTGGGAAGATAAGGATTGCCAGTGAGCCTGAATTCTGGCTGGCCAGTCATCCCTCCCTCTAACTAAGCTGTTTGAGATGGCCACACCCAAGGAAAGAGACTCAGTGATAATTTGGTCCGGGTGTGTCCATCACAATGGGTCCTCTACTTTTGCCCCCTCTTCCATTTAAACACAAATTTGGACCTTCTTGCTTCCTTACCCCCCATCCCACCAGGTGTCCCATCTGAAGTGAGGGGTGTTCTGAGGCACGGTGTAGCACACAGCTTCCCCCCCCCCACCCCGGCAATAAAGTCAGCATCTTAGAGAATACAAATCAACACCCTGTTTCCTTCATCAAGAAAGTTGTGTTAGAAAAAGTATCTGTTGCACTAAACAGTGTATTTAGTGATGGCATCGATTTGTAATGTTTCCACAGCTTCTGATCTTGTTGGAGACCAGCACAAGCCAGCTGATAGACTGAAAGTGGTTTGTACACTGCATGTTAGCAGTACTGTTGTAGTACTCAAAAGGGGTGCAAAGGGAAAGTGTTAGGACTCCCCCCTCCCCCCCCAAGAGGGGCCCTACTGTAACAACCCAGCCAAGAGGCAGGATGGGAAGAGAGAGAGGACCCCTTGGTGTCAGCTCCCTATTGGCACTATCCCTGCTAATTAGGAAACAACCCATGCAGCAATCAGGGCGTTTTCGCAACAAGGAGTGAAGGAAAAGTTGATCAGAGGGATGAAGAGAGGGATGAAACTCGTCTTTCCTTTAGAATCTTTTCTCAATCATGCTGTAAAACCCTAACCACAACAAGGGAATGAGTTCTGGCAATTATGCTGTAACTTTTTCATGTTCTTGAAACTGACATTTCTTGATACATGTACTAGCGGAAGGCCCACAGGCATCTTCCAGCCTTCCTGAAAAATGAGAGTTTTCATTTCAGGGTGCTGGGGTGCAAGTTTGGGAACTGGCAGAGTGCCAGAAAAGATTGACATGAGCACATCTAGACCAGTTCTGCCACCATCAGACTTTACTACTAACTGACTGGAGAGCTGAAAGAGGAGCCAATTCTCCTGGGTGGGCTCCCATACCTCCAGCCGGAGTGGTTTTCACAAGGGGTTAGGATGCCTGGACTGTGTCCTGAGAACACCGGGATCCTCGTGGGGTTTTGGGCTCCTCTTAGGAGGAAGGTCTGTGGCAGGCCAGAGCATTCATGGAAGAAAGGGAAGGAAGGGAAGAGATGGAGGGATTCTGAGGTTGTCTTGAGCTCTCACCTGTTTGCACTTCAGCTGGTCTTGAAAGTTTACCAGAGAGACCCAGCTGTCAATCAGCAGAGGACTGAGCATGAGTTCTTAGCAAAGCCTCAGAGGAAGCCAGTGGAGGCTCTGCCTGGATAGCACCTGGAGAGCCCAAGGAGCTCAATTCACCTTATTCCAACACAGCATTCATCTCTCCAGTGCCTCTTTCATGATGGGCAACTGTAGCCACCTCACGGCTGAGTCCAGCATACCCTGCCTAATGTGGGGCTCGTGATTCTAGTACTAAGTGTTCATCAAGGGCTGAGCTTGTCCCAGAGCTTAATGGGCTTTGCCTGGGTCTACTTCAGATCTCCCTGAGGGCATCAGAAAGTGTGACCTTAGCCTCTGTGAGGTCACCCAGCTATTGGAACTGGGTAATTAGACTCTAGACAAGTAGTTTTGACCTTTGTTGCCCATTCATTTCACCTAGAGAGATTTTCAAATATATCCATGTCTAAAGTCTTCTCCAAACCAGCTAAACCAGAATCTGTGAGTGTGAGGAGGACATCAGTGTTTAACAACCGTTCCTAAAGGCTGTGTGTGCTCAGCTGGGGTTGAGAACCTTATTTCCAAAATCTACAGGTCTAACCACTGCACTACATGGTCCAAGCCCTTCTCATGGTCATCGCAGCCAATAATACAATGCATGCTGACTTCTGAGCCTTTGCTTTTCTCTACTGGGCCATGTTGGTCCTGGACCATGGCTCACTGACAGAGGGAGGATCATGAAGGGTCATAGAAAGGCCTGTCCTGTAGGGAAGAAACAAAGACAGCTTCATGGCGAAGACAGCTAGGTTGGGGTAGGTAAGAAGATAGAGAGGCTCCTGGGAATTTAGGAGAGGCCCTGAGTTTTTGTTCATGCATATGATCTTGGTCACCTAGGTACTAGGGAGCCATGGGGGGGGGGGTGAGCACCTAAAAACCCATCAGGAAGTCATCCTCTTGCTAAAGTCCATGTACTTCCTTCTCACTTCAGAAGGATGCTGGGAAGTGGAGTTTGCTGAAGAACTCATTGAAGAAGATCAGAGTATAACATACTTGGGGAAAAAAAAAAACACAACAAAACCTCTTGTTTCTACCATCCCAGTCCACACTAGAAATGAAATATCAGTTCTCCCAGTGGCTATGCTCTGTGAGGGCTACATACATTGCTTTTTCCCTGAAGATTTTATGCATGGAAAAGCCTTTCCCTCTTTATTTGCTTTGTGAGTGTGTTCACATTTATACATCAAAATCTGCTCCTGAAGTTGGCTAAGATGAACCCTCCCAGGAAAGCATAACCCCATCCTTCCCCCTCCTTGCCCATGTTGTACAGAGTTTAGGGCAGTGCAGGTGACCTTACCATTATAACTGCATCCAATTCCCTGCTACATTGCCAGCTCCTTTAGCCAAGTGCCTGGCATGTGGTGGGTGCTCACATGATTATCAGATTGAATTTCTCTGCGCTATCAGGTATCTTGGAAGAGCAGAATTTCAGGGGAAAAAAATCCCAGCTTCTTATTATAATAGTTTCCCCCTACACCTTGCAAACTCACCTATAGTCTTCATCATCTTCACTGTCTTAAACCAAACAATTGTCTCAGAAGGTCCCTTCTAAAAGACAGTAGGATACCTATGATTTTGGTGTCAATAACTTCCTGGCAGCCTTTCCCAACTGAGTGTGGCTCAACCTGTCAGATTAGCTGGGTTAGTCTGGGAGAAAAAGACAGAGATCTGGGAAGTTTGGATACAGATGAGAGAGCAGGGAAGGAGGGGAACTGGCCCAGGGGCACAGTGTCTTTGTGAAGGGTGGGGTGTGTGTGTGTGTCACTGCTGCCTGGGGGGTAGGATCAGGGATGGGTTTGAGGGTGCCAAATGAACTGTGTGTGCATCAAGAAAGGCGAGGGGCTTTTGAGGAGGGCAAGAGCCCTCTGATGGGGGAAGGGAGAGAGAACCCTCTTTGGCCTGGGTTTGGAGCATGGAATAAATGTGTGTGCTCACGTTTGCACATGTGAGCTACCAATTCTCCCTCTTAACTGTGTGCAGACCCAGGCTGCCAGGGCCAGCCAAAGAGGGGATTACTTTCTGGTTTAGTAGATTAAATGCTGAGGTTTCTGTGAATTAAACCCCAAAGCAGCTTTGGAATGCTTTCACTATCTCCACCAAGAAAATGAGATCTTTTTCATCTAGTAACACAAGGATAATAATACCCAGATCCCTGGGTTGCAGTGAGGGGATTAAATGAGATCCCATACGTTAAAGATCTTGTGCCCAGGACTCCATGTGGCCCTGGTGAATGTGGTTCAAAATGATCGGTGACTGGAGGCTGATCAGGGGAAACCCTGAAATGAGAGAACTATTCCTTACTGGCAGCAGCCAGGGTCCTTCTTTGCTGTCATTTAACCCGTGAACTTTCAGTCATGGGACAGTTCAGTCTCAGGTTCAAATATAGGTTCATTTCTAGCCTACCCATCCCCTGGTCCAAGAATCAAGCAAGTTCTTTCATCTCTGTGAACCTCAGTTGCCTCACAACAATAGGACTTACTTTATAGGGTTACTGAAGGAGTCAGTGATCTCATCTGCCCCATAGTCAGGGATCAACCTCCACCCTTGACCTCTCTCAGATATTCTCCAAGCAATGGCCAGATTATTCTTTTAAAACTAAAGAATCTCCCCCTCACCCCTAATCTGAGTATATTACTAGGAGCACTTACAGTAAAATCTCAAGGCCTCACACGGACTGGCAGACCCTCTGTGGTCTAACCTCTGCTACCTTGCACATCCTCGTTTACCTTGTATGCTGCCAGCTTCCTTGCTATTCATAAACTCCGGCCTCAGTCTTTGCTATTCCCTCTGCCAGAATATATTTTCCCTGGATAAAGGCATAGCTTGTCTCTACACTTGATTAATTTCTGCTCTAATCTCTGCCACCTAATCCTAGAGACTGCCCTGATCTCCCTCTCTCAGCCCTGCTGTATTCCCATATCTGGATTCCTTTTCATACATGGAACTGAATAGTGGCTAATAGATTCTTACATATTTGTCTATTGTTGGCTCTCTGGCCAAAATGTGGACTTCTAATGAGGGGGGATTTTGTTTGGCTCTCTGCTCTAGATCCAGCAACTAAGTAAATCTTGACTTAATCACTCTTTGGTGAAGGAATAGATGAATGAGTAGTTATTGCTTGTGAAATATTATTCCTGCCATGCTGTGAACACACAGGATTATTAGAAGAGAGATTCAGTCACCTTGAACCTACAGCCTTAGGATACAGATTTTCCCTGCTATCACCTACTGTGCAACCTCAAGCAACTCACTCGCCCTCTCTGGACACCAGGAAAAGCAGTGAGCAGAAAGGAGCTGCCAGCTTCTGCCTTGGCTGAGAGAGATCAGGGGTCAGGGGAGGGTCAAGTTGATAAGGAGACAGCTTGCCAAGTGAAAGAAGCCCCAGGAATATAAAGGAGAGGCCCATTTTCTCTGAAGAAAGCCAGTGTCTCTAATTTCTCAATACACTGCCAGCTGGGCTGTGTCAGGTGGTTGTGTGTAAAGAAAAAAAAAATCCCTTTGACTGAAATGGTGATATTTTACAGAGGCCACTTGGTTGTGCTTTCAAATAATTTCTTCAGGGCTCCCAAGTGCCTCCTCTCTCTTACTCATTAGCAGTCTACAGAACTTAAAGGGAGACTGTAATTAAGAAGAACTTGTGTATCATTTACTAGGGAAAAAACGAGGAGGGAGGGGGCTGCCTTCTGGGCCAGAGAGAATCTTCTGTATCTACAGGAAGGCCCTTTGGTTCCAGGACTCTGACTTGAGCTTAGGAGTAAAATCTAAAGCCACAGGTCATGAAGGTGAATGTGCTGTTTGGATGAGGCAATCATTTTTTTGAAATATAAATTCTGGAAAAGTACACAGGTCCGGGATATCTGGGATGCCTGGGGATGGGTCTGACTCTTGCTTGTCGAAGAAGTGCAATTATTGACTCTGCTCTTAATGAGGGATGTGGAGTTTATAGGCTCAGGGCAAAGGAAGAACAGCAGGGAGAACCTGAACAGGCAGAGGAGATTCCAGAGACTTCTCTGCCCTTGGGATGCGGAAGTGAAAAGAGAGAAATTATCACCTAGGGGACTCAGACATCCGACCTGGCCCACCATGTTCCTGTCACTGCATTGACTGAAAGCATAGGCCAGTCTTCTGCTATACCCCAACTACTTCTAGCCCCTTGGGGATTCTGTCAAGGTGAAAATGCTAGGTTCTTCATTTAGTATTAGCTCAGAGCATGTCAGCGGTAGAGGGAAGTTGTCCAGAGTACTAATGTCTTGGGTCATATCAATGTGGATATAGTGAGCAGGAGGAGGGAGGTGATAGCCTTGCTAATGTCCCTATTGATCAGCTCCAGTGAAAACAGGGTGTTTGAATGTTGTTCTCATAATTAAGTAGGAATAAGAGAAAATGACAATTATGGGGAGAAAGTGTGATTATCTTTTTAAAAATTACTAGTTAATGATTAAGCAGCAGAACTAATAAGGGGTGGGAATCTTTCTAACAATGACTGCTTCTGCTAGGGTATAGCAGAAGACTGGCTTATACTTTCAAATGGCAATGAACCTGATCTTGGAGTTAAATGGATCTGAATAGGAAGGCAAGTGCCACGTTGCCAGCTGTGTGACTTTGAGCAAATATTTTCCTCTTCCCCCAAGTCTCAACTTCCTCATCTGTGAAAATGAATGTGTTTGATCTCATAGGATCCATTTGAGTAATCTATTTACATGAAATGCTTAGCATGTAGCGTACAGTCAACACAGTAGCAATTATAAATATGATGATGCTGACTTTGAGAGAAAGTGCTCAAGAGGTGGGGATTTTGAAAGGGACTCCTACCTGGGAAGGCAGTGTGCTAAATGGCCTTGGACTTTCAGGCTATGGCACAAAACAATAACATGGAGAAGAGTCCATGTCTAAATACAGCAGCTTTTCCAAGCTGTGTTGCTTCCTCCTCTTGCCTCTTGAACTCTGCCAACACAATGCTTGTGTGTGATATTTGTCCTGTGAATGAGCAAGTGAGGGATATGCATAGGTGTGGCCTCTGAAATGCTTCTAGGATCTTTTTTACCATGTTAGTCTAGGATGTGGGAAGCAATGGCTCAGAAAGTATTAGGGGATGATGAGGCTGTTGCCAACCCACAACATGAACACGTAGGGCTACTGACTCCAATTCCAGAAGCAAAGGACTCTGGTTCTTAGCCTCTCTTATGTTTCCTTTGGTCTCATCTGAATAGCTATCCCAGGCCATCAGGATTTGAGAAGGGAGATGTGCTCCTGGGACCCAGCTGGACCCATTAGCTTTAGTGTACCCATTAGCTTTAGCTTCACATCTTTTGATTTGAAGAGGGTGAATCCCACCCTCTTATTAGTTCTGCTGCTTAACCATTAATTAATTAGTAATTTTTAAAAAATATCATATTTACCCCCCATAATTGTCATTTTCTTTTATGCCCACTTAGTTATGAGAACAACATCCAAACACCTTGTTTTCACTGGAGCTGATCAATAGGGACATTAGCAAGGTTATCACCTCCCCTTTCTGCTCTTTATATCCACATTGCTATGACCCAAGACATTAGTACTCTGGACAACTTCCCTCTACCACTGACACATTTTGAGCTAAAACTAAATGAAGAACCTAGCATTTTTCATCTTCACAGAATCCCAGAGGGGCTAGGAGTAGTTAGGGTATATCAGAAGACTGGCCTATGCTTTCAGTCAATGCAATGACAGGATCATGGTGGGCCAGGTTGGATGTCTGAGTCCCCTAGGTGATAATTCTCTCTTTTCACTTCCCCATCCCCAGGGCGTTCCCCATAGGATTGCAATCTCCAGTACTAGGAAATCATGTTCTTAGCTGGCATCATCCATGCCACTCTCACATTTTTTGTTGGATTCTGGTGGTCAGTGATAGAAGATACTGTGGGAAGGAACAAATGTTTTAGGCAGTAGATACCTATTGTTTCATCAACTGAGGAATGGATATTTTCAACTCCATTTGAAGATGACAAAAATGCACCTTAGAACGCTTAATGACCTTCCCAAGGTCACATAGATAGTGAGTCATGAAACTCAAGGCTGCTTGAGATCCCAGTCTGAACTCTCTCCACCAAGACTTATTTCACTCCTGAAGGAGATTCCTGGTGGGGAGAGGGAGTAGGCTTGCTTGGGCATCTGTCTGAAAGTCTTGCTTTGAGAAATATGCAGGAAGTCTCCCTTGAGAATGGGAATTGAAGAAGTATCTTTTTAGATCTTCTCCCCATTTTTAACTGGGTTTTTTGCTTTGTTTTTGTTAAGTTGTATGAGTTCTTTGTGTATCTTTGTTATCAGACCTTTATCACTTGTATGGAAAGAAAAACTTTTTTCCCACTTGGTTGAGATTCTTTTAGCTTTTTCTGTTGTCTCTTTTGCTGTACAGAAGCTTTTTAGTTTGATGTAGTCTCAGCTGTTTACGTTTTCCTATTTTTTTTTTTTTTTCCATCTATAGATGTGGCCAAAAATGGATCTCTGAATTGTAATTCATGAAGGGTTTTGCCCAGGTTTTCCTCTATGTATTTTATAGTTTCAGGTCTTATGTCCAAGTCTTTTGTCCATTTTGAGTTAGTTTTTGTACATGGTGTGAGGGAGGTATCTTGGTTCATTTTTTTGCATGTCTTCTTCCAGTTTTCCGAGCACCATTTATTGAAGAGGCTGTCCTTGTTCCAATGTAAGTTTTTCACTTTGTTAAAGATTAGTTGACTATATATGTATGGCTTTATTTCAGGGGATTCAGTTCTGTTCCATTGGTCTGATAGTTTTTGTACCAACACCAAGCTGTTTTAATTACTATGGCTTTGTAGTATAGTTTGAAGTCTGGAATAGTAAAAGACACTTCTCCAAAGAGGAAGCCTAAATGGCCAACAAGAACATGAAAAACTGTTCAATGTCATTAGCAGTAAGGGAAATGCAAATCAAAACCACAATGAGATACCACCTTACACCAGTTAGAATGGCCCACATCCAAAAAACATACAACAACAAGTGCTGGAGTGAATGTGGAGGGAAAGGAACACTTTTACACTGCTGGTGGGAATGTAAACTGATCCAGCCGCTATGGAAAGCAGTGTGGCGGACCCTCAAACTAGTGAAAATAGAACTATCATTTGACCCATCATTGAACTATCATTTGGCTCTTCTGGGAATCTACCCAAAGGATGTGGGTACAAAGGGATACCTGTGCTCAGATATTTACTGCAGTACTATTTATAATTACAATTATATATATATATATATAATTTAAATTAAAAAAAGAGAGAGAATGGGAATTGAGGTGATCAAGTGAGGTGTTGGCAGAGACTTCCTGGTCTACCCTTCTTTCACTAAATACTGATAGGAAGTCACCAACCAACCCTGCAGAGCTAGGAGAAACCATAGCCCACCTCGCTGTGGCACATGGTGCATAGGTTCCAGATGTTGTCACAGGTTCACCACTGACTTTCTCTGTGAATCTGGAGAAACCATCCACACCACAACCAGGGGCTCTTGTGTTCTACACCAGGTTCTCCCACACTTGAGAGGCCTGAGAGTTATCTGGGGGACTTTCTGCTGTGGAGTGACCTGAGAATTTACATTTCTGAGCAGCTTTCAGAAGTGGCAGATCCTGTTGTCTAGGTGCCACACTCTGAGTAACTCTGTTCCCATCCTCTGAATTCTGAGCCACTCTGTGTGGACAGTACCAGGACTCAGTTTTGCCATAAATAGAGGGAGTCAGGATGTTTTACTTTCCTTGTGCAGAGGCACTGTGAATGTTGGCAGACTGGCCTTGTGTCCCAGATGTCTGCCTGACTCTTGAAGTATCCTTGAGAAAGTCTCCTTTGGCCTACTTTCTACCCTCAACTTCAAGTACAGTCTTTAAAAACATGAACCTAAATGTTCTGGATTCAAATGTAGGCTCTGTCTGTGTGATCTTGTATGAATTACTGTGCCTTGGTTTCATCATCTATAGACTGGGGATGATACCTGTCTTACAGGATTGCAGGACTGAGGATTAAAGGAGTTACTATTTATAAGGCTTTGGAGGTGAGTACATTATAAGTGTTAATTCTCTCCTCTTCATTATTTCTGTCATCATTGCCTTCTCTTGCCCCTTGGCCTCCCTCCAGCTGTCTTTTTCCTCTCAGGTCCCAGTGTTCAGCACAAAAAAGTCACTCAGATGTCAAGAGAGAGCCCTCACAGGCAAGGCAAACAGACCCACTTCTCACAGGACGCAATTCAGATTTATGGCCCTAGGCTGAGGCCAACATTAGGGCCCACTGAGGGATTCTGCTGGGATTACCAGCTCCTCCCAGTCGCCTAACCTTTTCTCATCTTATCTGGAAACTGACAGAAAACAGAAGGCATCCCAATTTCAGACTGACCTTGCTCCCAGGGCCAAAGCCTTTGTGTTCTGGATCTTTGCTTGTCTCCCGGGCTTTTCTCTGAAGGCAATGCTCTCCCATAAACCAAGTCTGATGTGCAGAGGGTGAATCCACAGGCTTGGGGTGGGGGCGTGCTTCAAAGCTGCCAAGACAAGGCACCCGGCTTGGCCTGTTTTATTACAAGCTCCCTCTGCCCTCTTACCAAAAGCAAAGAATACTGTGCCCCATGCCTGGGACCTGAGGGGTTGGTGCCACGCTTTGACAGAAGGCAGTCCTCTCTTCAGATCCCTGGTTAAAAAGAAATACGCAGGCATGCACACACACACACACACACACACACACACACACAACAAAAGCCCTGCTGCCTAACATAAAATACGGTTTCCTAACCCCAAGTGTGGCCAGGCGCACTGTTAAGATATTTAGAAGGCCCTTAAATTATTTCCACTTAAAAAAATGTTTTTATGTCTCGCATTTTGGGCCGAGGTGTAATTGCTCTCCCGGCCGGCACTTGGCTTCCTCACCAATGGGGTCCCTGCTTCTGCGTCTTGATATTAAGAACAGATACTGAGAGCTGAATGGGGCATTGTTTTCGGGCCAGATCAGTAGCCGCTGCCTGCTTTTAGCCAGTGAAAGTCCAGGATTGGCAGCTGGACCCAGACCACGCTGTGGCTTGCTTTGATTACTTGGTTCCATTCAGCTCCAATCAGGAACTGATCACACATGTCCAGGTTTTCATCTGCTTCCCTCCCCCTCTCCATTCTCCATATTGCAGGTTAAAGGAGTGGGTTTGGTGACTGGCAACTTACACTCATTTTTTCATACTGTGTGTTCTGGGCTGGAGAACCCGGGGTTTCCCCTTGGCTAGTCCTTTCATCAGAACTATGAGTAGAGACTCAAAGTTCTACATGTCTTCAGCTGATAGGTTCCTTTGCCTGTGACCACCAAAACTTCTAGAATCTTTTCTCAAACTCTGAACAATGAATGAGGAACACCCATTCTTTCCCCCAGAACACAGAAATCACTTGTACTTAGGCTCTTTTCACATTTTAACCAGATAGGTCTAAATATAGAATCTGAGCATCTCGTTTTAAAGGGATTTAGGAAATGATGCATTGGTTACTTAAAAACCTTGACTGTAAGTTGTTATTATCCTACCCCCACCACCTTCCTCCCTCCCTGCCATCATGATGTTTGGCCATAAATGCCGAAAACCCAAGAAGAAGCCTTTGAGAAGGGAGACCCAGCAAAGGAACAATGACAGGATGTTGGCTTGCAAAGTTCCAGCATTTGCCAAATAAGTTTATCCTTTATTTATTATTTTCATTGTGGCTTAAAACATTCAGCCCTCAAAGCCAAGTTTCTAAACTGAAACGTATGGCCAGTCTGCCTTTGCTCAGCATCCACAACATGAACATGAGACTTTCCCCGTTGCTCCTGCTAGTGATTGGGACCGAAGATAGTGTGTTTTGAATTTACTGATAGATCTACTGCTTTGGACTCAGTTTTAGTACTTTTAAAAAGCAATCAATAATGGCCAGTTTGTAATAAGAAAAATTTATGAACTGACAGGCAAAATGTAATTATGGAGGGGATTCCTTGCAAGAAAAAAGAGGTGATGTTAACAGACATCCCGACAATCTGTTTGCACTCATTTTCATTCATATAAATGATGAAGTGCTTCTGGGCTGAAGCAGCCTTCTCCAAAGGCTTCCGGGAGCTTGAAAAAGTTGCTGCCAAAGTTTTTGCTAACGAAGGGCAATGAGTCTTTGCATTAACTTCTCATTGTTACCCACAAAATGGATTTTTCACAGTTACTTTTATGACGGTAACTGTTCCCCAGCAGCAGTTTCCACACCTCATCTTCTTGGCCTCTGGAGAGACTCAGTTGTTTCAGAGTTTTCTGGAAACCCAGGCGTGTTGCAGGCACTTCAGGAGCACTTGTGCCCCTCGCTCTCGGTTGCTACTTGCTCCTTTCAGCCACCAGTGCTCAGTGTCCTGGGGCTGGGAGATGCCTTGAGGGGGAGAACAGATGTTTCTGAGAAGACAGCAGAGGTGCCTGGACAACTGACTAACCCTCATCACACAAAGCATAATGCTTTTGTTCATTAAAAAAAAAAATCATTGAAAAGTAAAGTGATCTCTGATACGTGCCCTTTCATAAAGCATTTCCAATAGCAACACCCATTTTGACCTTCAGAGTTGTCTGAAGGGACATTATTGGTTTTGTTTTTTTTTGTTTGTTTTTTTCCGACTAGGTCTCGCTATTTTTGTCCGTGGAACCGCAGGCTCTCGTTCCCCGGGGTACCAGGGTACCACAGACTCAAGCAATCCCCAGCCTCAGCTTCCCAGGTAGCTGGGATTACAGGCGCGCGCCACACGCCCAGCTATCTTTTTGGAACTAGGTCTCGCTACGGGTCCCAGGTGGGACTCGAAACGTGATCCCTAGGCCCGGCCACTTCATAGGCTGAAGCTTACAGGCACAAGCCACTGTGCCCGGCCTATTGGTTTGTTTTTGTTCCTTTCTTTTTCTTTTCTTTCTTCCTACATTTTTATTAATTTTATTTTTAAAAATTGATTGCAGCACATATTTTTTTAGATCATTGTCTACCCTGAGGTTCTTCCACCACCTTATCACCCATGAACCATCATCTTAATCTCTTGTGTCCATCCCTCCCCCAATTTTACCCACCTCGACCTCTCTTGCTCTATGCTTCTGTTCTGACAGTTTTAATTTTTTCTTGTCCTTTTGTTTGTTTGTTTTCCCTATATCCCACATATAAGTGAGATCATCCAGTATTTTTCTGGCTTATTTCCACTAGCATGATTCCTTTTAGTTTCATCCATGTTATCACAAATGCATAAAATTTGCCTTTTTTGATTGATGAATAATATTCTATTGTGTGCATATACCACAACATTCTGATCCATTTGATTGTTCGGAAGCATTTGGGTTGTTTCCATATCCTGCTGTTGTAAATAGTGCTGCCATAAACATCCAAGTACAGGAGACCTTTTGAATTATTATTTTTTATATCCTGTTGTTATATTCCCAGAAGTGGGAATTCTGGATCAAATGGTAGTTCTATGTTCAGTGGTTTGAGGGTCCTTCACATAGCTTACCATAGTGGCTGGTCAGTTTGCATTTCTACCAGCAGTGGAAAAGTGTTCCTTTCTTGCCACAACCATGCCAGCACATGTTGTTGCCCTTTAACTTTGATGTGGGCCATTCTTACCAGTGTGAAATGGTATCTCATTGTGGATTTGATTTACATTTCCTTGATTTTTAGTGATGTTGAACATTTTTTCACATGCCTATTGGCCATTTGTATTTCTTCTTTGGAGAAGTTTCTTTTTAGTTCTTATACTCATTTTTTGACTGGACTTTTTGCTTTGTTTTTGTGAAGTTTGTTTTTGTTAACTCACAAAGTGAGTTCTTTGTGGATCTTTGTTATCAGACCCTTGTCATTTTTATGGAGGGCAAAGATTTTTTCCCATTCATTGGGTTTCTTTTTGTTTTAATTATTGTCTCTTTTGCTGTACAGAAACTTTTACTTTGAGATAGTCCCAGCTGTTTGTTTTCCTTCATTTTTTTTAGCATCTGTAGATATGTCCCAAAAGAGGTTTCTGAAGTATAAGTGGGAGTGTTTTGCCCATATTTACTTCTTGTATTTTATGGTTTCAGATGTTACATCCAAGTGTTTTATCCACTTTGAATTAGCTTTTGTATATGGCATGAGGGAGTAGATTAGAGTCATTCGTTTGCATGTAGCAATCCAGTTTTCCTAGCACCATTTGTTGAAGAGACTATCCTTGTTCCAGTGTATGTTTTTTGCCCTGAAGGAGCATTATTGTCAGACCCATTTTACAGATAAGAAAATTTAGGCTCAGTCACACAGTGAGGGTTTGGACCAGAATCTGAACCTTTATTTCTAGAACTATCTGCAAACCTGTGCCCTTTTGTGCACACCAAGCTTAGAAAGGTCAGTTCTTTTAGGAAGACTGTTGGAACAGAGCAGGCATTCTTCTTAAAGAAATAGAATCTGAAGACATTGTTTTTATATTTGTTGACTTTTAAAGTGAGGTCCAGTTTGCCAGAGGTGAGAACTACTTTACCATTTGCAGCACATGATGATGATTTTCCAAGTGCTTCCTCATCTCCAGTTTATATCACTGGCAACTCTGTGCTGTGTGTGGACAAGTTTTAGGGTAGGGGGGACAGGAAGGAGCAGGGAAACATCACAGTGGCTACAGGGGAGAAGAGTGACAGTAAGACAGGTCAGAGAGAGACCTTGAAACTGGGAGCCCCTGACCATCACAGGACTCACTAACATTTAAGGGGATTCTTCCAACTGACATCGCAGGAAACTTCAGTGTGCTAGAAACACAATAGTGGATTCCTTAGTGCCTTCGTTTTTTTCCCCCTACTTCCCTCTCAGTTAAAAGTCAAATAACCATGAATCCATTTGGTGTCTGGGAATCGGTCCAAGCAAGCAGCAGCCAAAGAAGAGCAGTCACAGCAAAGAGGCAATCAGCAGAGGAGCTGGGGCTATGGCCCAGCTGAGAGGGACCCCAACCTGACATCAGTTTCTTCCCTGACACCCTGGCCTTGGTGATGCTGAGTCACAGAAAAGCATGGTTACCTTTCACAAATTGTTGGTCCCAAAGGTAGAAACAGAATAATGATGAGCCTCCAGTTACCGAGCACTCAAAGGCAGCACATCTGCCATTCCTCTGGGGATGGCTGCCAGTTACATGTCTTGGGGTATCATCTCTCTGGGCACAGGAATGAGTGATATGGAGTCTAGACATAGGCATAAGGGAGGGAGAGGGGAAGAGGAGGAATGTCATGATCATGCAACCCTATTCATTAGGCTGTGGTTTTAAGATCCCCATCTTATTTGTTGCCACAATGAAGCTAGAAGTCTTCTAACTTAGGGGTTTAAAAGGTCACTTTCTTTTTGTTGCTCTATCTGTAGGTCGTCTGGTTGTTGGCTGACCTGGTTGGGATGGGTCCTCTGATGACTGGGTGGGGTTCAGGTTTGCTCTCTGCATCTGTCTTCCTCCAGGACCAGGGGACCACCCAAGGCAGGAGCCACATGATGACAGAACCACCAGGATCCAGCCCAGCTGCTCAGCACATGACACCTTCAAATACTGCACCCTCAGAGCAAGTCTTGGGGCCAAGCCCAGCTCAGTGGGCCAAGAGAGGAGTGAATATTGATGGGCCTTCCCAAACTATCACACCATCTGTCTGACTTCAGCATCCTATTTCATGACTCGGATTTAGAGGGAGAAAATAGACATGACGGATTGAGGTAGAAATGCCCTAAGCCTCTTGCATGGCAGTGAGTCACAGCAACTGAAGGAAGAATGAACTTAGAGAAAAAAACATAGGGGCCACTCCCTCTGCCTGCAGAATGACAGTGTGGGGATGTAGACTAGCCGTCCCTGGGGAGCAACTTGTGGAGCCACAGGATAGGAGCATGATAAAAACAAACAAACAAACAAACAAACAAACAAAACAGTAGCATCAGAGCCTGACGGAATTGAGTTCAAATCCCTACTTTTTTTTTTTTTTTAAGAGACTAGGTGTTGCTATGTTGCACAAGATTGTCTTGAACCCATGGACTCAAGTTATCCCCAGCCTCAGCCTCCTAGATAATTGGGATTTCAGGCACGCGCCACCATGCCTGGAATAAAGCCCTACTTCTTAACTCACTGAACTTACTACTTACCTCTCTAGCCTCAGTTTTCTCAGATTTCAAGTGGGTGTTAGATATATTTTGGCCTGCTCACATCTCCTTGAGAAAATTGGGGTTCATGGAAATAGCACAAATGCCAATACTGGCCACTTCTCTTTGTGAGCATCCCTCTCACCACGAAAGCCTAACTCCTAACTTGTTATCACATAGCAGGATAAAATTTTAGCCTCTTCATCATTCTTGCCACGCATCCATTGTTTTATCCACTGAACATTTAAAAAGCTCTATTGAATTAACTATAAACATGAATACCTGCTCGCTGTGAACATTTTAAATAATCTAGCAATGTAAACAATTTTACAAAGCAAAAAAAAACTCATTTTCCCCTTCATTCTCTGTATAGACAGTTTCTGTTGGTAGTTTATATAAATCTTTATTTTTGAAGCTGCCACGTGAAAGTTTTTTTTAAACACACAAAAAATTACAGTAATTAAAAAACTAAAAAATTAGCCTTATTAAGGATTTTTTCTTGAGTGCAAGCTGTCTATAAAGAATAATCAGTGTATAGAGTTAGAAGTGCTCATTTCCTGCAACTTTTCTTCAAATTCTGGTGTATATTCATGATCTCCCTTTCTTATATGCATGCTATTTTTCCTATCTCTCTTTCTTCACTACCCCCCTAATCTCTTTCTCTCTCATTTGACTCACTGGCTGAACTTGGGTTTCCTAATTAACAAGATATGATGGGTACCCCTCTATGTCATTCTATATTTATTTATTTGCTTCCTTTGTCAGCAGCTATTCTTCCCCACAGAGAGTTAGTGAAAGTAGTGATGAACTTCCATTGTTGAGTTCCTGCGCAAAGTACTAGAGACATCCAAAGTGGGGATGTTCAAATGTACCATTTTGATTCAGGCACTCTGAATATAGATGTTTAAATCAGAATTATGCCAGCATTGAAATTCTGAAATTGAAATTCTGTTGTGAGTCCAGCATCTAAAGAAAGGCCTGAGGCCAAATTCTTAATTTTTTTATTATTAAGAAATTAATTAAACCAGGTCCATCTTGTGGGGAAGAGAGGTTAATTATAGATTACTGAAACAGTTCTTTTTTTTTTTTTTTTTTTTTTGAGTAGTTCTTTTTCCATGAGACCTCTGAAATAAAGATTTGGCTTACAGATCAATTTTGATCTCTATCAACTTATGTTGATTATAGATTTGGATTTGGTTATTCTACTAAGTTCTATTTTCCTACATGTTACAGTCTATTTTTATTCATTGTCCATTTTATTAATCATTTTTGCAGATCAACTTCATTAAGAAGTAGTTAAAAAAGACTTTATAATAATTATTTATAACAAACCCTAGAGGAAGTTGTGAGCAATTATCTTTGGAGTTCTAGAATTGCTTTCTTGCTCTGGACTAGTCTATTGCATAGGTAGTCAACTTATCTATCTCTCTGCTTCCCATTCTTTGCCTATGGTGTTTTCATTGTGATCTTGGTTAGGCCAACAGCAAATGGAAGTGACAACATGATATTAAATATCCTGTGGCCAAAGTGGCAGGGCCAGAATGCTTGCTTTTGGTATATGAATACATGACGTTTCCTCCAGGTGTAGAGGAATAAGGATGAAAACAAAAGATTTTAGTGCTAATAGGATCACATTCCATGCTCTGGAAACAAAGAAGACCCAACTATCCCTTTGTGAAGAAGTTCAGAAGGGAAAAATGACTTTGTCAGTCTATATTATTATGCAAATGTGTGATTTCATACATTCCCATTCCAGGAAAGAGGCTGAAATATAGGTTAGGGAAAGAAAGCTCTTCTCCTTAACTTTTAGTAAACTAGAACTTTTCAGTTCCCTATAAACTTCCCTTCCTCCCTCTTATCCCCTGAACACTCTGGCTAATCAGGTTGAACATAGGGGTGGGACTCTAAGAGAAGGCCCTTGAACTTACTGAACATTTGGATTCAGGAACAGGAAGACACTTACAGGGTGTTGTGTCTTTAAGACATGACTGACTAAATCACCTTTCTTTTGTCTCTTTTTCTAAATTGAGTCTCTATTAATACAAAACCTTGCCCAATGCTGAGGCACAGAGGGTTGGGCAGGAGAGACCACATACTGCTGAGAAAGCTTTCCAGGCCATTATCTTCCTGGCACAGCAGGAGCCAAAGTGGGTATCATTAGGGACCTCTAAAGTGTTGGTCTCTATCATGCAGGGTTCACAAAAAAGGGTTAATTACAAAGAAGAGCTGGCTGGACAAAGGACCAGAAAGGAGAAACTGTGAAAGGTAGGGGGAAAAAGTGAAGACATGATAACTTGGTGGCCAGATGGCAGTTGCCTAAACAATAAACACAGTGGGAAGTTCCTGGCCCCTCTGTCATTGTGGGAGCTATAAGGAAAAGAGCTTTTAGAATGCCATTTAGGCTGGAATTTTTCAAGCCATGGCTGGTCCTGAATCCTAAGGAGTCAGGTCTGGAAAGAAAGGGGTCCCCCTGGAATTCAGTGTATTTCTTTCTATATACTTTATAGGCTACCTTATCTCTTTAGATATTTGAGGGAAATACTATAAATTCCCCATATTTTGAAATTAGTCAACCTGTTAAGAGGAATTAATTGTAATGCCTCTCTGGCTTCTTTATTTGTTACAAGGACCTCTTTAAAGAATCACTTTATAGATGTGCCCTCAACAGACCAACTGACGTATAGCCTGAATCTACAGACTAAGTTAGGTCCCAGCTCATGAAATCAGCATGATATTATTAGCAGCTGATGTGATGTACTATAAATAAATCTAAGACAAAAAGAACATTGAGATGGAAAAAAAATAAAGACTGGGGTTTAAAGTTCAGCTTTGCCACTTATTATCTGTGAGAATTTGAACAGTCACTTCACCTCTCAGAAACTCTGCTTTCTTCTCTACAAAAGGGAACAATAATGCCTGCAACTAAGGTCCAGATAATACAATGAAGTGGTTCAAGATTAGGGTTTCTTTTACTCTGTCACAATCTCCTTTGCCTATTGTTAGGGATCCCATCTCACTCATTACATGAAGTGAGCTCATCAAAAATTACATCTTTAGTAGGAATGTGGATGTCAAGGGTGGGAGCATAACCTCAAGCTTAGATTCACCCCTCAGTGGAGGATATCAGGTAGCAGGGAACTGAATGGTCAGGGTAAATGAAGATGCTTCCTAGACGCTATGGTTATTCAACAAGTGAGTTTTAGAGTGATAACTCTCCCTAAACCTCTGATAAATGGAACTTTTCAGCATCATCTTGATTATTATTGATATAAATATGAGATTTTCCATGTACTGGCCAGATAATTTCATGGTATGTTATTTTCATATGTTCATATGTTATTTTCAACACTCCTGGGTGAGTCCAAAATCCAAATAAACACTTTTACTAGAAATTATATTCAATTTAATATTTCAATTTGGAGGTTAATAGATAAATAACCACTGCATGGCAAGAGTTGAGATATACCTTGGAAATTCCTGGGTGACTTCATTCAGCAAAATTTGTCTGCAATCTCTGACAACTTATTTTTCTGTCTAAAGATATCCAAGCACACCAGATACCTTCACTCTTTGTTGCAGGTTGAGTGAACTCCCCAAAATATGTCCATTCACAACCTGAGGATGAGAACTTTGGGAAAGGGGTCCTCATGCATAAAATTTAGTTAAAATCTTGAAATGAAATCACCCTGGATTACCTCAGAAGACCTTAATTCCAGTGACTTGTTTTCTTACAAAAGACAGTAGACAAAGTCAGAAAAGAGGAAAGGCTTGACAGCAGAGATAGATTAGAGTGATACCTTCATGGTCACGAAGGATACCAACAGCCACTAGTGCTGAGAAAGGTCAAGAAGGAACCTTTTTTAAGGACTGTAGAGAGTCTGTGGCCTTATTTTGGCCTTATAGCTTCCAACCTATGAGAGACTACCTTTATCATTGGTTATGTGACCCAGTGTGTGGTAATGGGTTACAGGAGTCAGCAATCCCCAGTACACTAGTCCAGCTTGCTTTTTGCCAGTCACTGAGCTAGCCCATCCTTGTCAGTGTTATCTGGGCTGGTGATTTTTCTGATACTACAGTTGCTATATTTTTTCTTTTCCACTTACTTTCAATTTTTCTGTTTACCTCAGAGAGATGTTCCTTTCCCAGTGTTCTATCTGCTCACTGGTTCTCTGGGTCCGTTCTTTGCTCTAAAATATTCCTACACTCCAATTTGGTTTAGTTCCTCTTTTATCTTTTTTAATGTTTAGGGCATTTGTACACAGGCATCTATTTCAACTGAAAGATACCTGTGCTTTGAGTCTGCTGTTGCAGGTGACTGTCTGTGTCCTTGTGCTCTAGTTGATAGCTATTCTCTCTCCTAATTCTGCTTTCATCTCCACAGCATCTTGGTAAGAGGGATTTCTAGTATCTGATCACCTGATGGCATATAATCATACATGCGGAGCTCACCAACCCAAGGCAGTCTGACTGCTTAGCTTCTACCTGCCCGTTAAGACAGCTGTTGGTCACATGGGATATAGGCATGGATAGCTTGCTGGAGGGAATTCTAGAAAATAAACTAAGACATAAAAAAATCCTTCAGATGCTGTCAGCCATTCTCAAAATGATGTCTTTGTGACATCTTAATTAACATGAATTGATAATTGTAATAATAAGCCAACATTTAGTAAATGCTTACTATGTGCTGGCATTGTGCTAAAACCATTACTTATTTTTAATCTCACCTAGTCTCCCAATTTATACAGAGGCAGCTATTATTATTAATATTACTTGTCTTACAGATGAGGCAGCAAGCATACCAAGGTTATATGACTTACCCAAGGAAGCTCATAAGGACAATGGCTTGTAATTTGATCCAGGTCATCCTTACTACAGAGCCTGCAAGCCCCATAAAGAAGAAAACAGAGCAAAACATCAGATAACCATTGAGCCAGGCCCACTTACTTGTGCATAGATTCACCCATTCTCCTATCCCATGTGGAAATTACAGAGTAAAGGGATGTCTGATATATGCAAAAAAAGTCTCATCCTCCCTAAGGTCTTGCCTTAGTATTAAGTTGAATATGCCCATCTCCTCAACCCTCTGGGTGGTGAGCTGGATTTATGTTCCAGCCTTCAAGACCTGGACCCTCTCCTCAGCAGTGACTTCTTCAGCCCAAGTACCTCCACTGTGGTGGAGCCTAATAGTAATTGCTCTCCAGTGGCTCACACTTCATCATCCTTGGTGAAGGGTTTACCACTACTCTCATTTATTCACCTCTCTTCTTTTGGGAATGGTCTGTGCCCACTCTTTGTGTTTCCTGATCAAGGGTGGAGCAGGTGGGAGGTTGCGTGGACTCCTATGGGAATTCCTTTGTGATCATGAGCTTTATTGCCATGTAAGCCTGAGTCTTTGAAGCCCAACTCCCCTAAGGTAAGAGAGAATGGTCCTCAAAGAGAATGCTGCTAGTACAAGGGAGAACAAAGGTGAGCCATATAGACACTCTGGTGGCCTGCCAGCTGCATTACATTGGACTTTTCCTTTATGTAAACATAGAACTTCCATCTTTGCCTGACTAGCTTGACTTGGTCACTTTTTTGCAAGCAAAAGTTTGACCAAGATGGCGGCCTTGTCTGTGGGTCACATGAGAAGGACTGGCTAAGTTTGATCATGGGCATCACTAAATGTCTCTGCTTCTTTCTGACTGCCTTCAACCAAGATCCAGACATCCCAACAATTGCTACCCTCTTGATTTAACCTGACTATTCAGGCTCCAGTCTGGGGTTCCCTCTTCCCCTGTCCTCTTTGCCTCACCTCGTAGCCCTGCCCCATGGAATCTCCAAGATCCTGTCCTCCATAAGCCCAAAGAGAGTTCCTTGAACTCAAAAAGGTCTCTGCATTTCTCAAATGGGAATCATACTTCAAAAGCTTCCAGGCTAGTATTTGCAACATAAGAAGGATCGCCTTCATTCAATCCAATTTAACTGCAAGAAAAACAGCATTGAAAAACAATCTTTAGCAATCAATGCTGTGATGAATTATGCAGCAAATCATAAGCATCACCCCCAAATATTATGTCTACAGGAAATGGCCTTATGCAGCTAATTGTTAACTGGGAAACTCTTTCATTAATTCAAATGGGTCAACATTTTAAATGATACTGTCATATAAATGCGGTGTGAAGGTTTACGTGCAGATCACTCTAAGGTATCTCTCTCTCTCTCTCTCTTTTTTTGGTGAAGCCGACTAATGCTGCATTATGTTTTATTGTGCAATAAAATTATGTGCTAAAATTATGCTCATAAATGTACGCAAATGTAAACCAAGCTATTAGTTATGTTTTCACAGATAAAAGTCATTAGCATAGCTATCAAACTCTTCTCCCATTTGAATAACAGAATTATGTCTGGAGTCTGACTGGCTTGCAGGGGCTCGGTCTCAGGGAGAACAAGTGTAAATCTTGCTGCCTGTCGGTTACATGGAGCAAGGGTCCTGACCTGACTTCCACCACTGAGGTTAACTCTCTGCTGAACCCGCTGGGGTCACCAGCTGAGGAAGGACCCTTTCAGCATCTCTCAGCATCTCACATTCCTGGGAAGTCATTCTTAACACCTCCCTACCTACTTTCTGCTAATTAGACTTATCGAAAAACAATTGCAGATCTTTTGAGATTTCAAGAGGCTGACAGCATCTTTTAGCAACAGTCACAAGGAAACAAAGTTTCATGTATAATTCATGAGGTACTGGTCATCCTGGTGGAAAATTATCTCCTGACAAACTCCGCAGTGGTGGTGTCCTGTCAGAATGGCCTACAGTGTATAATTAAAACCTGAACAGAACAAATTAATGCTGATTACTTTATAAACAGTTTGAAAGCTTGAATTCTGTTCCCTGTCTTGCAAGAAGAAAACAGATATTTCAGAAATGTGTAGATCCCCCCTCCTCTTTCTAATAGATCTGCTAATAAAGGGTCCTTGAATAGATATTACAGTTAACATTCTTTGTTCTCCAATTTGCTTCCATGTTGCTCAACAGCGTGAAGTTGCAGGCACCAAACCAAAATTTGGCAGGTGCTAAATTTCCATGCTGAGAATGTCTGCCTCTTCCTGTAATTGTATGTTTGTTTGTCTGTCTGCGTCGTTCAACTCTCTAACATTCACAGACAGAGAGCACTGTAAAGACCCTGCCAGATCAGTGAGTCCTATCACCTCTTAAAGGTGAGCTAACTTAGTGAGGAGTTTCTGGTTCAAGGTCAAGCAGAACTATGGTGAGATCCCTGGGTTGCCAATTCACACCTTCTCTTAGGATCCTGTGTTTTGAACAATGACAACAGTGATGCCTAACAATTCTGACTGCTGATCATGTATCAGGCACAGTGCTGAATCTCATTGAATTCTCACCACCCCATGAGGAGCAAACCTACCTCCATTTCACAGATAGGAAATCGAGACTCAGAAAGATTCAACTGCTTGCCAAAGTGCCTCATCTGGTTGAATAAATGAATGACTGATGAATGGATCATTTTGTTTTCTCTCCACCCTCCCGGATGCCAGACTTACCCAGGCCCCCTCCAATTCTGCGTGGATTTGCACCAACATTCTAAACTGACAGTTTCACTACCTCCAACTATGATCTCTTTAAATGGATTCTTCACACCTCAGCTAGAAGTATCTTTTAGAAATAGTTCAACAAAACTCTGTTTAGCTCTTACCTCTTGATAAAATGTGCTAGGCAGGTGGGATTATGTTGGTGACTAAACAGACATGGTGCCTGCTTTCACAGTTATATTTGGGGGGAAAGTGCAAGTGATAGGTTCCTCTTTGCCCTTGAGTCAAAGTCCAAGTTCCTAAATATAATTTAAAAGACTCACCAAGCCCTGACCTATGTCTTTTTCTTCAGCTTCACCCCAGCAATCTTTTCTGCTTCATACCAGCTTAGAAAAAACAAAAGACAGGTCTCATCAGGCTTTCTGAAATTGAACTTCATGCCCTTCTTCCCTGTTTGCCCCAACAGACACCAGAGCTAGTATCCTGTTATCGTTAGTGGAAGTGTCATAACAAAACCTCCCTGAATATCCCTCCTGGCTGTGCAACAGAGGGTATAGTGTGGCTGGGTCATAGGGGAACAAGGTTGAGCCAGACACAGTTTGTATTCTAGTACAAAATTTTAGTAGTTTACTGAACTTGAAATTTAGAACTTGTCTGAACTTTTTGCTTTGAGTACACTAACAGGGGGTTACGAAGACTTGCATTGTATGGCCTGGAGTCCTAGCAAGCTTTAGAACCAATCCAGCTTCTTGGAACACAGATCACTAGATCTCTCTGGTTCAGTAACAGCAAGGTTGGAGAACTGGCATTTCTAGTGAATTCCGTGGTGGTGTTATTACTGCTGTACCAGGAACCCTAGTTTGAGAACCAACTAATAGTGTTTGGAGCTTTTTGTTGTTGTTGTTCTCTTTCATTGAGAGTAAGCATGTATATCCTGAGCACCCATCTCATGCAGTTTAGCATGAGAGTCTATGTGGCCACATGTGTGTCCTCATGTACATACTAGGTGGTCAACCCCCTGAGATACAGACTGCTTCCAAAACCCCAGAAAGATTCTTGGGAGGGCTCTAAAGATAATCATGAGCCTGATTTATATCACCATATATTAATTTTGCTTGTTCTTGACTTCCATGGATGGAGTCAGATAGTCTATACCCCTGTCTCTGGCTAATTTGGCTCCATGTCAGGTCTGTGAGAGTTGTCCATGTCACATATAGCAATAGTTTGTGCTGCTACACTGCTAGGCAGTATCCTATTTTATAAGTATTTCTAGTTTCTATTTTGATGGTCATTTGTATTGTTTTGAACTTGGGATTGTCAAATGCAAAGGCCCTGTGAACATATTTGTACTTCTGTTTTGGACAATGTGACTACTTATTTCTATCAGATATACTTTTAAGTATATCATTGCTAAATCCAGGAGATGTACGGATTAGTTTCCATCAATACTTTCAAAGTGACTGCCAGTTTGCCCTGTTGTTAGCAATACCTGGACGTTCCAGTTGCTCCACATCCTTACTGATACCTGACATTGTTATTATTTTTTTTTTAATTTGAACCACTGCTTCTATTTTATTAGCCATTATTTTAACCATTGGTAACCATAGTGTCTGTGAGTGTTAAGTGTGAACCTTCCTGGCTCAAAGTTGGTGATTTAAACTGTTAACTTCTTTGACTGTCTCTTTGACCCCTTGTAAATAGCTTAGAAGGGACAATTTTTAAGCTAAGGCTAAGAGTCATAAATGGTGATGTAATGAGTGTGGAGGTAGGACTTTGTATGATCTGACTTCATACGATTCCATTTGATGTCTTTAAGTCACAACACTTCCTATGTTCATTGGTTTTTCTGCTACAGAAAAAAGTAAAATGTAAATTAACTGACTGCACTCCCTCAGCCTGACACAAGAAGAAGAAAATAGTCTATGGTTTGCCTTCAGCTCCTGGCTGGGCTGGTATAGAGTGACCATTTCTGGGCCAGGAATGAGCCTCACTTACACAACTCACCAAAACACCTACATTCTGTTCCATTTTCTAGGATCTCCAGTACCTCTACTGCTAGGCAAGCCAGAAGGAGTGGAGGAGCCTGCAGGGAAGCTGAGAGTCTGCCTGAGCAGGCCCTGAAGACCAGGGGAATTAGTAAGTCAGAGGGAATGCTGATTGACGAATCCTAGTGTAACAATCCAACCTGGTTAGCAGCTCAATCTAGAACATCAACCAAGATGTCTATTTCCCTATTTTCTCACCTACAGAATGAGAACAAGGATTCCTGCATTCCTCAAGGAAGATTCTGATAACAAAGTAAAATAAAACCTTTTCCTGGTAAAACCACACAAGTGAAGAGTAACTATGAGTTGTCTGGAGGAAAACTGATAGTCTGAATGTCTCTTCTATTTTCTCCCAATTCTTCCTGAATGGCTGTAGTAAAATCCCCAGAAGTGCCCGTGTTTCTTCTCATTATTTTATTTTCTGGACCTACAGTAGACATATTTCAGCAAGTGTAGACAATAACATTGACCAATTTGCAGATCTTCACCTCCCTTTCTGGATGGGCCATTGGCGTGGCACATTCTGGTTTGCCATGGCCAAGAAAGTCCCTGACCTACTCCAGACTCAGGGAAAATTTTCTTTTTATTTATGCTTTAGCGAGAGGCTAAAGGTTGCCAAAGGCACGACTTTTCCTTACAGTGCTTCCTTATAGTGATCTCTGAACCTTTTAGAATCTAGGAAGAAAACCTATTTGCCCCACAAGAGGCAGTGCCCATGAGGGCCAAAGACCAGACATGGTTGAGGATATTCTGGGATTAGACTATCTTTAGCTGCACTGGCTCTAGGAACAATGCCTGCACAACTGTTATTGCTTCAAATCCTGAGGCTCACAAGTTGACTTTCACAATTGTTCCAGATGTGCTCTGTACAACTCTAGGGCATTTCCATCATATCCTATTTCTTGTAGTCTAGTATATTTCTTACACTTCTCTGGCAGATGTCAGGTTATAAAATAGCTCAATGAAGGAGGGCCTATTTCTAACTTGTGCAAAATTTCTTTGAGGCTGCTGGTGGTGGTCTTGATCATCTGCTGAGTTATTGACCAGTTTTCTCCAGCTAGAACCACTCCTTACCTCTCCCAGCCTGCTGAGGATTTGTTCTTCCCCTCTCTGTCTCTGACCTTGGTACCCTAGGCTTTGTATGTTGGGAAAGTGGACTTAGGGGTGCAAATAACCTGAGTGCCATTCCCAGCTACCAGGTTGCAAGGTAAATGAATGATCAAGGCTTTTGGCCTTCTGCTATTAACCTCTATGACCAGCACCTGTGGAATTGCCACCTTCCCATGATAGTACATGCTTGGCTCAGTGTGTGTGCATGTGTGAGTGGACTCACCTTGGCCTAGGAGGAGGTGCTAAAAGGGCAGTGCCCCTGGGGGGAAGGGAAGGAGGAAGGAAAGGGGAGAATTCCCAAGGGAACTTAGGGAACATTATTTTTTTTTTTTTGCTGTTCATCATTTAAAAATTTACAAAGATAATTTCAAAGGTTCCAACATCCTTTACCTGCTACAACTGATGATAAACCTACCTGGGTTGTACTACATAGCTTTATGAAACCCCCTTGTTCTAGGACAATCTGGGGAAATAATGCTAGATGTCAGCACCAGCTCTGCCCCAGTGTACACATGAATAGGTGTGGGGTGAGCTGTTCATTCTGCTGCTGGAGCAGTCTTGTCTCAGGGAGCACGATGTGCAGTCATGTGTGTGGAGCAGCCCTGCGCAGGGGAATTGTAACCTGGGTTTAACCCTCTTCTGTTCCCAAACACAGACAGGTCACCTCACATCTCTGAGACTCAGATTTTATATATGTACGTGCGTACACAGGCATTGATGTCAGTGTAAATCTTGTGATCTCAAATCACCCCTTTCAGGATTATATTATATCCCAGGTGCCCAGTATATTTTTTCATTCTGACAGATCTCAATTTTTTTTTGGGGGGGGGGGGGGGGACTCAGTGTTGGAAGTCCATTGCTGGTCTGACTCCTCCCAACTTGCATTTTCTCTAATTCCCCCAGCTGTCATTACTCCTAGAGCTTCTGATTTCATATGTCTGGGGTCAGGGAGTGGTTTCTGTTAGCAATACAACCCTCCTCGGGTTTTGTTTTCTGCAAAATTAATTCATGCTGTCAATTTTTATATTTCTTGGCACTGACTCCTTACTAACACTTTAAGATTATTTTATCCCTTTCTTTTTCATTTTAGAGTATCATCTTTTGAACAACAACAAACTGTGTCATTACAGAGACATGTGTGCTTTATTGTGCTTGAACGGGCAGTGGGAAAGAGTTGCAGAAGGGGCTGGGAGACTATCTGAGGAAGGAACAGGAAGAACTACGCACATACTCCAGCTCAGACATGAGAAGGGACACCAGGGAGGATTTACTGAGGAGGGTTCTGGACTTACAAGTCTGTCTGCATGAGTGCATTCCAGCATGCCTGGATGCCAGCTCTCTGTCTGGCACTCTGCATGGGGCTGTGAAACCAAAGATGAGAAGGCTCAGGAAGCCTACCCTCATGGCTCTTATGGTAGAGGTTGGAAAAAGAAGTAAATAGATGACTAAGACATACAATTACAATTCTGGAGTATTGACGATCATTTGAATCAAAAGTCAAAATATAACATTTATTGAAAAAAAAGATTGATGTGCTTAAAGATGTGAAAAAATGTATAATTCTTTATAGTAAAATATACAACTTAGGCTAAGTTTATGAATTATTGCATATAAAACATCACCAGAACTCAGTTATATTGAATAAAATTCCTAAAAAACAAGAAATTGAAGGAAATGACTCAAGAATATTAGTTATCTATTGCTATATAACAAATTACCCTCCAATTTATTATCTGTTTTCAGTTTATTCTCTCACAGCTTGTGAGGAGTCCAGGTCTAGGTGGGTCTTCATGTGCAAGTCCCCATAGACTGCAATCAAGGGATTAACTGGGCTGGTGGTTATCTCTGACTTGACTTAGAAGGACTCGCTTCCAAACTCACTCATAGGACATGAGACAGAAATCTGTTTCTTGCATGTTATTGGACTGAGACTCTTGATTTCTCCCTGGTTGTTGGCTGGAAGCCACACTCAGTTCCTTCCGATGTGGGTTTCTCCATAAGAGAGTTCAAACTTTGACAATTTGCTTCACCAGAAGTGCCAGGGAGAGAATAAGTGTTAACCAGATGAGCATCACAGTTTTTTGTGATCCATCTAACCTTAGAAAGACAAACTATTGTTTGTTATATTCTGCTTATTAGAAACAAGGTACTAGGTCTGCTCTATCCTGTAGGGAAGGGGATTCCAGTATCAAGTGTGGCAAATGATAGGGCCCTTTGGAGGCCATTTAGAAATCTGTCCACCACAGGATGCACATGTGCAATCCATAGACCGAGAAATGACCTATAAGTTTTATATACATGTAAAACATATATACACACACACATATATATAATATATATATATATATAAAGGGTGTCCAGATTCATTAATAATGAGGAAAATGCAAATTGAAATTAAAAAACACACTTCATCATACTAGAGAAAATTTAAATACTGACAATGACATCTAATTTTGGCAAGGGTTTTGGGGAAAAGAGATGGTTGTAAACCATCTTGGTAGACTAGATGATCATTACTGAGCATAATCTTCACTGACTGCAGACAAATCCAGGTGCCCAAAGACCATGTTCAAGAATACTCACTGAAATCTTGTATGTGAAGGTGAAATGCTGGAAGCCACCCAGGAATCCATCAATAAGGAAGAAAGAATCAATTAGGAGACATCTAATTGCTGACATTCAAACTAGACTTAAAAAGAATAGTGTAAATGGGACGATCTTTAGACATATTTTTAAGTACAAGAAACAAATTGCAGAACAATTCACAAAAGGCATGTTAAAACACAACAAAATCACACAAAAGAACAAAGTCATTCTTTTTCTGTATGCACATACATGTATACACCTACATATTGAATGTGAAAGCACACAGTGATGTTAGTGTTTATCTCTGATGAGGTGGGGTTTCAAAGAGGGATGGCTGGTAAAGGGGACTTCCCTTTACCAAAGTAAGCTTTTATAGTAAAGATATGAATAACTATTTAATTCAAAAGTAACTGAAAAAGGATATTTCAAAAAGATACAAATACCATCAGTGAAACAGTACTATCAGAGATTTATCTTGGGGTTCTAAAGTTCTTCCTTCTAGGAAGAGAGAAGCTTTGAAGGACAAATCATAATTAATCAGTTGAAGAGGAAAAGGAATGGTATCTCCTGCAATGAGAAAAGTGACCCCAAAAAGTCTGGAAAGATGCTTAACATGACTGGAGGAAGGGCTGTGGCACAGAGGTTGGGCATAGAGGCCAGGACAGGTGGAAGTGAGAGGGAGGTGTAGGCTGGAACCTTGGTGACTTGAATGACACAATACATGGACCTAAAATTGTCTCATTCTGCTTTTTCTATACTGCCTGAGAACCTGTCTTTATTCTAAGTTCTTCCTCTCCAAAATCAAGCTTTGTGCCTTGCTGCCATTTCCCCCCAGCATAACCCAGAAAACATATACAATTTTTCACAGAAGCAATAGTAGTATGATAGGAATTTCCGGCAGCACCTGCATTTGAGGCTTTTCCAGCAAAGGATGGGTATGAGTTCAAAATGATCTACTTGAGATCAAAGGTCTTTGACCATTGGCCCTTGACACCAAAAGGCAGGCAGAATTCACTTGAGACAGAGGATTAATTGTATGGTAGGGAGTTCTAAGGCTGGAAGGTCTGTCTTGGAGCAAGATGGATACCCTGTCACCCATACAGAGTCAACCTCCTGCAAGCCATCCCCTGGCAGCCTGCAGACATCATCTTCATCTTTATCTTCATCTTTATCTTTATCGCAGCCTATCTTCATCCTGCTGAGGATGTTGAGAGAGAATGGGGTGTCCAAAGGTGTAGACATAGGATCTGTTTCTTCTAAACATAATTCAGTGGTGAGAATTTGAATTGATTTCACGTCTACTTGCTATGTGAACTATTAAGAGAAGATACGATGGATGTGGTCTTTAAGTCCTCAGATTCCTCATCTGCAGAATCAAAAACCCCTTCATAGGAATCCTTGGAGCAGATGTAACAGGAATGAACCCATTTTATATTACGCACCCACAATCCTTCTTGTAGTTCCTGGGGATACGAGACCTGTGCTTAGATCTTGGTCAATTTTTTCCAAGTATATCTGAGTCATGTAAAGGACATATCAAGTTCCTGTGCCCAGTGAGGTTCAGCTACTGAGGAGGGAAACTGCTTTGTACTGGAAATGGCTCTCCATGGGTGATTTGCTAGACTATTCCCCAAAAGGGAATTAATCTATAGGGGAAGAGTTTGTTGGGTTTATTTGTTCTCCCTGCTGGTTGAGGTGTCCAGTGACAGACACTTTGGAAGATGACCTGAGTGCTGATGGAAGACCAATAAGAAGACTGGATGTGGAATATCTTCTCTCCCTTACCTCCCTGCCTTTTCATTGGATCTTAAAATATCTTGAGGTATATTTCAGGTTAGAAGCAAGGACCTCTCTGTGGTAGGGGGAGAAGGAGCCATAACATGATGGCACATGGCTGAGGGTGGGGGAATCTAAAGAAAGGAGGTGAGAGAGGATCCCCTGCAAGCATGGCTGGTAGTCTACAGGAGCTGTGGTGTCCTGCATTCAATTAAAGATATTTCTATTTTTTTCATGCTTTCTGACTCTCAAATTCTCACTCATGTTCTGCTAAAAGTTTAATCCTGTCTGATCTTTCTGAGCATTGGAAAGTTAAGTCAGAGCCAAAGTCTACACTTGGGACAAAGAGTTGAGGGATAATGCAGCTATTGTAGCAGCTGACTGGAGTGAAGGTATAGTGGGTGAGCCCAGGGAATGGAGGATGGTCCCTGTTTGGGCCAGCATGGGCAGAATGAACTGATAAATAGCCCTCTCTGACCTTCAGGAATGTTTGGACATGAGAAGCTGATGAAAGGACTATTCCTGTGTTACTCAGGCAAGTGCCTGTACTCTTGACTTGGGAGGTGGTATCTTGCAGAGCTAATGTCTCCTCCTTCCCCCCTTAGGGTTCTGAGAAAAAGGTCCAGGTCAAGGGGTAGTGTCTGTTACATGGCCCCATCTGGATGCTAGTCTCAATGTCAGCTGCTGAGAGGAGAACTGGATCTATAAGACAGACCTTGACTGAGTTGCTTCTAAGGAGAATCCAACCTGATCACCTCAGGATATAGTAGCCCTAATCAATGAGGCCATATCATATTTCAAAGTGGTAGGTCAAAAGAAGACACATTCCTGCCAGCTCACCCATAAGACAGCCACACCCCAGGAGGAAGCCTTGGAGAGAGTGAAGCAGGGGCAAAAATTTCCTTCCTTACCTATTGGAGGAGGAAGGGAGAAAGTGACTCATATATATGTATTAAGATGAAGGATGATCCTTGAAGGAGGGAGAATCTGGAGACCCATCCTTACAATGGTCAATTATGAGAGAAGCAGAATTAGAGTGATTAAAGGCAAACATACAATAATATTTTGGCTTTACTACTTATACCTTGTGTGACCTTGGGCATGCTGTAAATCAGCTCTGGACCTTGATGTTCTCATGTGTAAAATGGGAGGTGATAATGTCAAGTTCATGTTTTTGTTTAGTTGACTCCATATTGGGGTTAAATATGTCAATAGATGTAAAGTCATATCAGTGTTCATTCATTGCTTTAATTATTATGAGTGATTAAGTGCTCAACAGAGCTCCTGGTATACACAGTTGACCATCAATAAATAATGGTTGAACCCACCATTTTACCTTCAAATTGAAAGTCATCTCTAGAGAACCTGGCAGTGAGTAGGGGTGGTCAGCAGGAGGAACAGCAGTTCTGGTCATGGTCTACTTTTCAAAGAGAATATAATAGATTGTTCCAATAATAGCACTTGTAGAGACATTCCTTTCCCAGTGGGGGTCCATGATCTACTCTCCAGTTGTGAGTAACTCATGTTGCTAATGTAGTGTGTGTGACCCTAGCTCTTCTAAGCTTTCAGTGTCTATGGGTTTTAGCAATCCCTGGTCTCTCCTAAAAGTCTGGAGAAGAGTCCTGTCTCTCCTGCCCACTCCAACTCCTCCCAGCTGCCCTATAAAGAAACAGCAACCCTCGGGTGGAAACTCTGAGCACTCAGGGTCCTGGCCAATGGGAGGCTGGGCTCAACTTGCCCGCTTACTTACTGAGAGCAGGGCGAGGCAAGAGGCCAAGGCTATTTCCTCTATTTTATTGCATCATAAAAATCATCTCATTCAGCACATGACACCACTTGAGCACTCGTGTCCAGGTCATGATTAGCAGATAATCTCATAAAGGCCTATGGTTCAGCTGCCAAGACCCACCTGTGGGTGGAGAAAGAGAAAACCCATATGACCAAGACCCCTCCCCATGGCCGGAAGCCTTGCCCTTTTGATTCTGCTTGTTCCTGTTTGGGGACAATACCAGCCTCCTGCTCCTAACTGGCTTGACTTCCTGGCTGCCATCTTTGCCTTCTCAGGGAGAAGCCTTCCCTCAATAATCCTACCAAAGACAAAGCCGCATTCTCTGAGTAAATCCCTGAAGTTTTGAGGTTGGAATTCTGGAAAGTGTCCAGCAGTAAAATCTTTCTAATTTTCTAAGGAGAAAAGTGAGGTTCAGAGACATCCAGTGGGTTCCCCAGGGTCACACTATAAATGAATGGCAAAAAAGGCAGCAGAATCATTTGTTTCATGTGTCTATTTGACATCTGTATGCCATCTTTGAGTAATGGAATACTACTCAGCAATCAACAAAAAAAATCTCAGGCCATTTATGGCAACATGGGTAGAACTGAAAGGGACTATTTTAGCAAAGTGAGCCAGAAAGAGAAAGGTAAATACTGAAGATGGTTTCATTTATATGTGGAATTTAAAGAAACCAAACAAAACACTCAGACAAAGACAAGGTATAAAACTGACCCTTGAAAGCAAATGGTAGATCTGAGACACTCAGGAGGGAAAAAGAGAAAGAGGTAGAGAGGAAGAGGAGTGCATAGGTGGTGAGGAAAGAGTGGTAGAAGGTGGTAGAGGATGGGGTGTACTTTGGTGGTGAGAAAACTATGATGACTGCACCTATATTGTGAAAAAGGAAACAGGGATGTTAAAAGGGGGGGGCATCAGGATAAAATCTCTTAACATTCATTTGACAAAGCTATTGTTGCCTACACTGTGAACTACTGACAGTCATTTGAGCCTTTTTGGCTGATTAGTGAATCGAGGTTATCCAAGAAATCCCTGCTAATGTGGGAGTCTGAGACTTTGCAGTCATCTGGGGAGATAATGAGAGGTGCTAAACGTATGTATGTTTATATCTATAGTTATAGACCAATATCTCTCCTACCTTTATATCATCTACATATGAACCATTGTCTATGTCATTTCCATCTGTATATTTTGATATATTTGATTTCAGTCTTTTTCTTTCTTAAAACAAAGGCAAGCCATTTAATTTTATTTGATGGTAGATACATGCTCACTATAAATAATTAATACATTAGAAGAAAGTTTAAAGATAAAGGTTGTTAAATAACCTCAAATACTTACTACTTGGAAATAACTCTTATTGAGATGATATAAATATCATCACTCTTATCTTTGGATTTGCATACATAGATCAGAAAATAGATATCTAGAAGTACTTTAATAAAAATGAGATTATAACTGTAAATGTTATTTTAGATCATGAAGTATTACCTTTAATTTTCCTAGAATTTGGCAGAAGGAAATACACTAGAGTTAAACTACAGATTATTGAATACATATTTCTTTACCTTTCATGGTATTTCATGAAAAACCTTTTAAGGTTGGTCAGGATGACAAGGGAAACCACAGAGAGGTGGCTGTTATCATTTCCTTTGAAACTACGTGTTTCAGTTTTAGGAACAGTTGGACTGTGAAAGATAAAGACATCAGCACACGTGTGTCCTCCAGCTCCTATGCTACACAATTTGACTTTTGTGAGTTATGTGATTGTTTTCACATTGTTCAGACTTATAGCCCCCACTTTCTGCTCTATAGCTAGAATAGTTCCCATATTTCACACAACTGTTCAATCCCAGCTCTTCTAACTTACTTTCTGTGGGGCTGTGTGTGTGTGAGGAAATGATAATAAACCACAAAAGTGTAAATTATATGGTATATTGGAAAATACTACATAAAAGCAAAGGCAAAGGAGAGGAGCAGGGTGCTGGAGTGGGGTGGAGCAGCTATTTCCGCCATAAATAAGGCAGTCAGAGTAGGCTCACTGAGAGATATTGTTTAATATGAGTATAAATATTAAATAGATTTATTGCCTGCTCAAGTGCTCTTTCAGGGTCTTTGTATGCTAAGGTCTTTTTATTTCCTTAATTGACCGAATGTCATTGCCATAGAGTTTTGTCGGAGGAGAATTCCTGGGTGCTGCGTGCCTGGTTTCTCCCATTTGAGACCATCTGTGGCTTTTACACTGAGCAGCATTCTCATGTGGCTGTAATACTCTGAGGTGCACTTTCATTCTCTTAGAACACTGTGAACACTGTCTTTTGGCATTAAATGCTACTGGGGAGAAGGCTGAACAGGCTTGATCTTAACCCTTGTAATGACTGGCTTTTCCTCACTGAATGTCGAAGCGTGGTTATTTGGCAGAGCTCATGACTCTATCTTGTACTGTGTGTATTGCATTTTCCTGGAACATGGTATAGCTTTCCATTTGCATATTCAGTTTTCTCTTTAGGTAATTAAAAGAAATGTACCTTTTGGTTGGAGAGTTCTTCGTTTTTACTTATTAGGCTGAAAAATCTATCAGCCTAATCTCTGTACTTTTTTCTAATGGCTCTGTTTTAACCTGTGTTTATTGCTATTATCTCAAAAGCTCATGCACAAACATAATTTATTTTTGGTGGAATTTACCTTGAATTTCCTCACTCTAATTTTTGTAGTAGTTCCATAATGACATGTTTTGGGTACTCAATTTGTGTTCTAAGATCCTCAATCTCTCTTTTTGCTTTCAATCTCATTATCTTGTCTTTCAGACCTTCTGTTCTGAATTTATGTTCTTATTAAGATGTTCTATAGCATAAAAGAACTGTGGAGAATTTCCTTTTGTTCATTTCATTTGTCTTCTATCCTAAGTTGGATCTTTGTCTCTTTCTCCCTCCTTCCCTTTCTTCCCTCTTCTTCCCTCCTTTTCTTTCGACTCCTCCTTCTCTCCATCATATCTCTCCTACCTCCTTCCCTCCCTTGCTTTGCTTTCTTTTCCTCTTTTATGTTTGCATAGTTCTTTCATAAACAAGTGGTTTTTAATGATACTATTTCTATTCACCAACTAACATTTGTAGAAGCTCATTTTATAGTGTCTAATTCCATTTCCCTGTCTTAAAAAGTACTATCTGGGAAATATATTTGAATCTATCTATCTTTGTTGTCTAAGTGTCTGAAAAAAACCTCAGGACCCCAGTATTTAACTACAGCTGCCTCCATCCAGCATGGTAGGTGGAGACAGTGAGTTTGGGTAGGGAGCTGTGTGGGGTTGGACACTGACCAGTGGGGAAAATATGAGGACTTGAAACTGTAGGACCCAAAGAAACTAACTTGAAGGAGTCAGAATCTAACTTTTAATATTTAAGCAGAAAACAGAGCACCAGTATTTACAGTGGTTGAGAGAGCTTGTGTTCTGTAGACAAACTGGGGGTTAGCCCACATTCTGCAGCTTATTGATCCTCTGTTTTCTTATCTGTACAAGGGGATGCTAATGGTATCTTTCTCATAAAACTCTTATGAGAAATAGATAAGATAATGAGAGCAATACTCCCCACAGTGCTGGCAGCTTTAATAATTGCCAGCATTTTCGATCATTATAATTAATGATGTATAAATGTTTTCCATAGATAGCAATATCCTTGAATGTTGATCAGAAGGTGACACTGAGCAATAGAAATAGGCATTGACTAATACAAGATTAATTTGGTGCCAGTCATGGTACTGAGGACTACTGGTTAACCATCAAAGTGGGTCCTCTAGACTGACAATGGGGGCATTCAGTTTCTATCCTTCACAGGGCTGGTGAGAGCTAAGGGAGAGGGAGTGCCTATGAGTCTACACAGGGTTTCTTTTGCAGTTTTATGAATGAGGTCCCCAGTCAGTGGCATCCATCCCTTGGGAACTTGTCAGAAATTCAAATTTTCAGATCCCATTTCATACCTACTGAATCAGAAATTCAGCATCAACTCCAGGAAATCCGTGCTTTAATAAGTCCTCTGAGTGATTCTGATGGGCTCTAACTTTTGAGAATCAATCTGTCCTCACCTATCAGGCCTTGGTGTGAGAAATAGTATGATCGTGATGGGACTACAGTGACCCTAGTGCCCCTTTGACAACATCTCAGAGACACAAAGGAGACTGTGACTTTAGGTGCAGAATTAGACTGTGGAGTGCTTGCTAATAGCCAGTGAACATTTTAATAAGCGCACAAGCAACCTGCATATCACCCTAAATATGTATTTTCTCTATATAGATGTGGATATTGCTAAGCTTTGCTATTTTTTTAGTGAACTATAATTTTTATTATAAAGTGATGAACTATAGAATGGCACTTGATTCCTATGGTTAGCATAAAAGTTTGGAGCTCACCATGAAGCCAGCATACCATCTGCCATCTGGTGGCAGCATACCCCACAGACAGGTTTTTACAGCAGTAATTACAAATAGAAGACCTCAAGAGATAGAAGTAGGAGGATATCTGGGGTCTGCACAAATTAAGGGAAGGTTTCCACCCTTGTTATGTTATACGGTTCCTTCTCAGAGAAATGGGGAGGGATGGGGAAAGAATGGGCATTTGAATCAAACAACACTGGGTTAGAGCAAGCTTTGGAAAGGTTCTGACTGTCCTTGAGCCTCCATTTCTCATGTGGAAATGGATGATAGCTTAATAATGTTTCTGTTTCTAGACTATTATGGGGGTCAAATGAGGGAATTGGTCAAAAACAGGTGGACGTGTTTGGAAAACTGTTAAGAGCTGCCCAGATGTGAGTTGTTTATTATTTATGCTTGAAATTTGGTATTTAATTGAGTAATGTAATGTTCTCTGCTGGGGAAATGCTAGATATTAGCAAGCAGGTGGAGAGGTATTTGGTATTTTAGTTTGTCTTAAAATTTTTTAGGAAGGAGTTATGGAAGGGAGGTTCTGTCCTGAAATCACCTCCTAATATAAGAGGGAAAGAGAAATGACCACCTTGATAGCTCATTGAGGTGATGAGGCCAAAAGACTAAGGATCCTGTCCATAAACCACTCTGTTGCTATTTGTCCTTGTGTTGCCCTGACTCTAGTGAAGGAAGGCTAGATAGGAAGAAAGAAGATTCTATGGACATTTACAGAGACAAAGGTGAGGATGAGGAAAAGGGGAGAGATGTAGATGAGGGTGAGCAAGATAAAAGGCAGAAAGCAGTGACAGTAACAGAGGAGCAGAAAACAAGAAAAGGTCCTTGAAGAAACCAGGTTAAAAGAAGGCAGAAGTGGAGGGGAGAGGGAAGAACATATATCCTGGTGCAACTGTCCTAGCAGATTCTAGACCCTTCCAAGTGGCAGCACATTTTATGAATCCACTTTTGCAACTGAAACCCTTCTTTCTCAGGGACCTGGTGCTTTTGTACATGTGAAGTGTTTGAATCCAATGTGTTTAGTGAAAGAGAAAAGTCATACATTGCTGGAAAAAGAGACCAGATGTCTTTGAAATCATCTAAATTGTCTCTATTTTTTTTTTAAAGTTACTATTTCCATTGCTGCCAGATCTGAAAGTCCAATTTGCCAGGATAATATATCCAGTTTGGATAAAGATTTCCAAACTTGAAGTGTTTGTTGCTTAGCAACCTGGAGACCTAAGGGGCTCATGGGGTTCAGTCACTAAACCACTGGGGAGACTGAGCTGTACCTGCAGTGGGAAAAGAGCAGAGAAGGAACATTGATTCACGCAGGTCTTGGACCCATGTGCCTTCCTTTCCATATTTCCTTCCAGGTGCTTGAGAATAATAATTTAAAAAAGATCATAAGCAGAGGAAGAAAGGGAAGCAAGGAGAGAGTTTGAGGGAAAGTGATCCACCTAAAGACAAAAATTCTAGGGACTAAAAGAATTGAAAAAAAAAAAAAAACACCAATTGTGATGATGACTTGGTCCTTGGTCTTCAGCACACAACCAAATAACTATTTTTCAAGTGGTTTGGAACAAGGATAGATTGTCCTTCCAAAGAGGCTATTTTTAATGTTAACTTTTCTCATAAAAACTGTGCACATTATCATGATTGCTATTTTTCCTATCATTGTTAAAAAGAATGCTTTTAGTTGCTACAGAGTGGACTGGATGAATGTTCCTCTTTAGTGACCTATCAAAAGTCTGAGGCTGTTTCAGTGGAGCCAGGCTCATCATTTATCAGTTTTGCTGGATACTAGGAAAATGGGGGGTAGAGAGTGCAGTAGCTTCCTCAATATCTGCTTCACCTTTTTCAGCAGTCATTCAGAGTTTTGATCCACTCCCCATTTCCTGTCTTTGTACCATGGCAAAAAGATGATGTAACTTGTAGAACCCATGGTTCAGCTGAAAGTGAGGGTGCAGGCCCATGTTGAAACCCTGGATTTTGCTTTGGGGATGGGCCCATTCTGTCTATTGAGCTGTGAGGAAAGGGAATTGTGAGCATTCCTAGGAGAACTCTTCCCTATTTATCTGAAGAGATTTCTGGAAGGGACCTACCTACTAGTTCTCTAGGTACTTATAGCCATTTTTTTTGAGCTGTGATGGGGAGACAGCATTAGGGTGAAACTGATTTTACAAAGGGCAGGGTGAAGAGAGGGGAATAAATGTACAAATGAACCAATTCCTGATGAAATGGCTAGGCACTGAATCAAACTGCTTTTTCTTGAATCTCCAGTTATACAAACCAATAATTTTCCTTTATTGTTTAAGCCAGTTTGAACTGGGTTTTCTGTTACTTAGAATCAACATTCCTCATTGATGCAGTAACATTTATTGAGCACCTACTCTATGCCTGGTGCTCTATAAAATGGTTTTATGTGTATTCTCACACATCCTCATGGTAACCTGGCAAGGGAGGCATAACATCACCAACCTTCAATTGAAGAAAAGTTCATCTCTAATATTTAAATGGTTTGTAGCAGAACTTCCATCCAGGGCAGTCTGACTGCACACTGACAGGTTCAGTGTCTTTGCCTGCTCAGACCTCAGCTGACAGCAGAGGGGATCTGCTCTGAGCGCAGGTGGGAAGAGAGCCAAGTGTGAGGGCAAATCTGAGCTCTGGGCAGACAAGGCTAAGGGCAGGACCCTAATTGAATTTGCAGGGCCTTCAAAGATCCTGCCATGTTCAGGGACTTCATGTGGTGAGCCATCCTCAGATACCACACAATTCCCCTCTACTGCCAGGTCACAGCTTGCTTTAAATATCAGCGCCCTGGACACCATGAGGAATAATGACTTAATGGCAACTAGTCATTCCTATAAAGATTTACAAAAGCTTGTGAAATTGTATTTTATTTAACTCAGGTTTTCACATTTAATATCTTCCCTTCAGTCCCCCTCTCCCTCTTCCAAGTCAAGACAAATCAGCAAGGCCCTGGAGTGCCAAGATGGCTGAGATTAACAACAGTGGCTAGCCGTCATGGAATATTTACTCTGGGACATCTCTTCCGAGGGCCATCCATATGGGACTTATATGCTGTGGGGTAGTGTATTGTCACTCGGCTACTGCAAATGTGGATATGGAGACTCAGAAAATTTCAATATCGTGCCCAGTGTCTCGCAGATAAACCCTGTGTTCTTAGGCACTATTCATATCTTCCCTTATGGACAAAATGAATAAAACCTCTTGCCAAGGTTCTTGGTAAGAAGACATAGTGGGCTCATGGATAGGTCACTTCCCTGGAAATTCACCTCAGGGAGATGAGTGGGCAATATGTAAAGATATTTGCACAAAAGGTGGTCATTATGGTCATTTGAAAAACTGAAATTAAGCTGTGTAAAGATAAAATGGGTTAAATAGATGATGGTATCCATTCATTTAAAGATTATTTCATAAGAATAAACAAGGATAATCTAGATGCAGAATTTGAAACACATTTTTGATCTATTGTTAAGTGGAGAGAAGATGGTAAAAATATGAATGTGGATAGATGAATGTGGCTAGATTTAGATCCTCTAAATATAAAAGTGTCTGGTAAGTTATTCTCCTATAAATTGAAATATGCATATTAACATATATGTGTATGTTGTGTACATATAAACTATACCTATAACATATATGTGTAAGTATATGTGTACATATAAACTATACCTATGATTCTCTGTTTTTTCTAATATCTAAAATATACATCTCTATACTTAAATATTTAGCATATTATTTTGTATTTTGTAATATCATATATTAAATAAGCATATATGGTAAACGTGCTTACATATGTTTATGTATGTATGTATGTTTTCCTCACTACCCCAAAATAGACTATCCTATGAAACCTTTCATAAACTGAACTGGTATAAAGGGAAGAAGCAGTTATCATTAATTTATATAGATTATTTTGGGAGCATTCCTGCATTCCAAAAACAGCCTTCCAATTCGGATTAAATACACCAGACCTCAAATGATACTAAGATACAGTAAAAGCAGGAAGGAAAGGACACACACACACAGCCTGTGACAAGTAGTTCCAGCAGGACTACTTCTGCTGCTCAGGATGCTGCTGGAATGTGACTTTTATCACAAAAGCAGAATTCTCTTTTGCTATCCTTACGTTAGTGAAAACAGGTACCGATGTAGTCGATCTTTCATAAAAGCAGTGTGATGGGAACCTAATCAGAAGGTTCCTATATCTACCTATATTGCCATTTATTCCTTTCAGAAGATTTATGAGGAGAAATCCAATTTTTAGAGTATAAATCACTTCCTGTATCTAGAAATGGCAGAACTAGGAATTTGATCCAAGTCTTTCTGGTCAAGTTTGGAGCCTGATCTCTTAACTAGGACCCTCTCTGGGGCACATTTTAACAACTTCATTGACACTGATGAAAATTCTGTAACAGATGGAATGGGCTTGACAGCATTCTGCAGAAGCCTTCAGTGGTGAGGATGAGGAAGAGCAAGGTGTTATGCTAAGAGGAAAGAGGAAGCAGGAATGATGGAAGGGAGGAGGTGGGAGGAGATGGGGGAAACAAGATGGAGTGCCTAACAGTGAGAGACAAAAACTCCATGACCTCTGTGACCTGCCATCTTTGAAGGCAACATGTGAGTATAAATTTAGGCAAAATAGTGAACTAGGTATACTACGGCGTTACTAAGACATGAAAGGTATACAAATGGCACTTCATCTTGTTTTATAGTTTAAAATCATCAACTTTATTGAAATATGATGATTTTATTGTATCAAATTAAAACTAGTCAACTGTCTAGGGAAATCTTGAGAGTAGGAAGGGGTCTTTTACCTTCCTTCCCCATGAGACCTAACCTTCTCTTACACCCCTAAGCCTTTTGGGTGTTCTATTTCTACTAATCCTTGCTAAGAAGTAACTAGTGAGCAAGAGGTTAGCTGATGGGGTCTCAAGGTGTGACCTTTCCCAGGGGCATTTGCATGTTAATAGAGGAGACTGGGAACCCAGGAACAGCCTCCAGGTCTCACATGAAAGTAATTCTGAAGGTAGAAGAGCAAGGGGTGGGCTCAGTCCCCCGGAGTCCTGCTGTGTAGGCCACGGTGATTTGGCCTGTGTGGACAGCCTCTCCTCTGGGCTTTCCTCCAGCTGCTTTTACAAAGAAGTGGTTTGGAGAAGAACAAAGCGATTGTGTTTTTCCCCAGGCAAGTGCTTCACTGCCAGGGCTGTGTGCATAGTGCCCAGCTCAGAGTCAGACCCACAAGCTTCACTTAATGGCTGTTTGGTGAAAGAAAAGGGTCTTTCTATCCTTCTCTCCCTTTACCTTAAAGAAAGATCTTATGGCCTTTGAGCCCCGAAGTCAAGAATTCAGGTCCAAGACCCTAGTGATAAGAACATTGCCAAGGAGAAGTCTCTGCTGTTTACATGTTATGTTCTTTCTTCCTTGTAACCAGAAAAACCTCAAACGTTGTGCTGAATTGCATGACCTCACTGACCATGCTTCATGTTCTCATTGAAATGTGGTTAAAGCAATCTCCTTCCTAACTATGGCCACACTACAGAAAATGAAATCCCTACGTGGACATGTTCTCATGAACAGACACATTTCAGGTTGTAGAGAAGGAAAGGGGTGGTGGGGGGCAGGGAGGGAGCGATGAAGACAAGACTACTTTTCTGTTTGGCTGAATTCATCAAAAATGTCCAAACCCCATACCGAACATTCATCACTAATTAAATCCTAGCACCATAATTCAGAGAAAACAATTACAGCATTTAGAAATTTTAAAGGAACTATTATTGCTGCCTTGGCCCTTTTAAAAATTATGCTCCCCAAAGGACAAAATGTGATCCATTAATATGTATGTATTATTACTTTTTTGTAAGGGGAAGATTGCTGATGCCTGTGAATATGGAAGCATTTATCGGTTGCCGACAGCCGCTTAGTTGACTTGCAGTTTTAAGTGCAGTATTTTCTAGAATCTAAAAGGCTATAACATTAATTACCTTTTTGCCTTTAGCTGGTGGACTGATAATTTCTGTCTGTGTTTTCTTCTCTTACCTTGCCACACTGGTAACTGGATGTCTGGGGAGGGTTGATCAGACCCAGCAGTACTCAAACCTGGCATTAAGTGAGATCATACAATAATGTATTCAACCGAGGGTTATTTCTTCCATTTATTTTTGGAGCTCAGGAAAGAATATTTCTTCTTCATTTTCAATTGTGGTCCTCCTGTGTGTTGTGTGAGTCTCTGGCTAACCCCTGAGTTAAAGGCATTTGGTATTTCTGAATCAAATCTGTCCTTCTCCCTTGTTGAGTGTTCCCAACTAAATGGGGTTTGATGTCTTTCCCTCACTTTCATTGATTGTCTTTTGTCTTGAATGCAGTAGTTATTGAGAGGTGAGTTAGCTGAGTCTGGCAGCCAGGAGCACCGTTGGCCTCTGTGAAGATATGCTATGTGCTTGACTTGTGTGCATATGCACATGCACATGTGTGCACATGTGTGTGCAGGTATGTCTGTCTATATACATCTATAATAAAAGCACAACCGAGAAACTTCTCTTCAGCTCCCTGGTCAGTCTATTGTCACATGCATTTGGCATTCATTATCCACGAGCCTCCGGCGCCTCTGGTTCTGTGCCCTGGCTAACAGTGATTTGGTTTATAGAGATCATATGGCAGGGAAACAGACCTTGAAAGACAGAGCTCTGAGAAGCACATTTGATGAATTTCCTATGATTTGAGTCTGGGTTTATTCTTCCTTGTGGCGGGGCAGACACCCCAGAGCACACACAGCCGGCCTGGGAGCCCGGCGAGGAGTGGAGGCTATGACAATAAGCACACTGTTTTTTTTCTTCACACGTCTCGGGTTGCATTTCCTATCTGGGAAAAAAAGAGAAGGGAGCCTTGTAAAGGATCCAGAATCTGGGCAGGAAACCACACAGAGTGAAGGTTGCCATTGTCATTAGCAATTAATGTAACCACCAGGGCTGGAAGGAGAAATCTCTGCCAAGGCAGTGGGTAAGGGGAGAGGGCCTAGGCTTTTGGAGGGAGGGGGTCACTTGCTCCCACTCACCAGCCGTGGTTGCCTGGAGGAAAGAGCAGGACATCTCCCCAGACCCTTCTAAGAGATACAATAGCTTTTAAAACTGGCTATTTTAAGACAAAATGTGGGGGACTTGATACGTTATAAAAGGTCTCTGCCACCCATTTTCACTGTCTGGGGTGCCACATCTTTTTCCTTAGCCCCTTTGATAAATGGTTTTTTTCTGAGTCTGTTGACATTCCAATAACTGTCTTTACTGCGTGCCTCTGTGTGCCAAGTGCTTGGGGAGCTGGGCGTGATGCTGATGCTAATCTGTAACATGTGTTGCTTGTATGTGTACCAGGCACAGTGCTATGTGTTTTCTACCCATTACCTTATTTAGGCTCTACTATGACTCGGCATTCTAGAATTTCTGCTTACCCCATCTTAAAGATAGCGTAGCTGAGGTTGACTAACTTCTTGAAGTCATAAAACCAATACATGGACAACTGGAATTTGAGTCTAGGCAAATCTGTCTTCTCCAACATAGACTCCTAAACCCCAGTATATGACTGCTTTCAAAGGTGACCACACTCTAGGGAGGGTTCTGGCTGGCCAGTGACTGAATAAATGACCATGTGATGCAGGCTTTGATGGAGGTGAGCATAGAATCCCTGGAGCCTAGAGAAATGACAACTATGGAACCTGGGAAGGCACTCAAAGAAGACTGCCTGGAAGAGGTGTTTTGTCATTTCTCCTGTCCTGCATGGTGTCCCAATGATTTGTGAGTTTATGTTAGTCAAACTAGCCAGTCTGGAAGGGAATATCAATATATTTTGTATCTCTGAACCACTCACTATATATATATTTTGGATTTTCTGTAAATCTGTCTAGTCACTGAAAATGTCTCTTTCTTATACCCCATGCGATGAAGTCTGACTGGGTTGATATGAGCTGGGACAACCAGTATTTCTTTTTTACTTCAGCTGGATTCAAATCACACTCCTATTCCTCCTTTCCCCTCCCTGTTTAGTCTTTCTCCCTCTTCACCCCTCCCCTCTCTGCCCCCACCCTCTTTCTCTTTCTTTCTTTCTTTCTTTCTGGTAGTTTAAAAAATGCCACTTTTCATTAATGTGACCAAAATGTCATCAAGTAGTTTAATGCTCTTTAATGTCCTTGTATCGTTTACGTTTTGCGAGCAGTGTGGAAATGAATCCCATCTGTGGGTTCAAGAACATCAAAAAAGTTGGACAGGCTATTTAGACGTGCTGCTTCACATTGCATTAGCGTGTACAATGTCAGGGGCCTGAGCCAAGCACGGCCTGTCCCGGCCTCCACCCGCCCCTTCCCAGGCCTGGGAGGGACAGATCACTTACTAAAGAACTCACAGTCGTGGGGATGGGGCTCTGGAAGGCTGCCTAGAGGCCCCAGGAAAAGTGTGAAGCCTAAATAAAAAATGAGAAATGATTCAGGAAAATCTCTCTCTTTTCCTTTCTGGTGCCAAGTTGCCTCAACAATAGCTTTTTCATCACTTGGGTGAAAGGCTGATCATAACACTGCTGTCTGTCACCTTCAAAAGTAATTAACCCCCCCCCCTTACAACTTAGTGCCCCCCCTCCACCCCAGTGGCCCAAGGAATAATGCTCTGGGACCATTGCTAAGCTGACAGTTTGTAAGTCAGTAGCAACAAACCAAACATGACAGGAGAGCACGAAGTTCAGGGTCAGCATAGCTCAGGAAGGAGAAGCTCTTGAGAGGACCCTCAGATCTCAAAACATAGCCAACAGGGTGGTCACTTCAGGGTGATCCTTCTAAAGAGGCATCTTTTGAAGGGTGCTGATACTTGGGGTCACCCTGCTTGCATTCTGGCTCTTTTGCTCTCTACAAATATAGGACTTGCCTGAATAAACTTTCTTGTCTCTGTTTCCTTACCAGGCTACGCATTCTATCAACCTCGTTAAATGAGTTAATGGATGTGAAGCCTGGAGACTAGTGTCTGACTGTAGTAACCCCTCAGTAAAAGTTAACAATCGCCTGCTTGTTGCCCCGCTCTCACCACCCATACTGTCCCCAGCAAGGCAGTACACTTTCCAGGTGACTTCAAACTCTCCCCTCCCACCTGAGCTATTAGCTTGAATGCTTTGAGTGCCCACTTGATTCTCCCCTGCAAAGAGAATGATCAGGGGGAGGGGCAAGGGACCTGGACTCCAAAATATACTGGCAGTTTTCCAACCCTTTTTTTCTAATCCATTTCCTTGGGATAGGGATTAAAGGAAAGATGTGTCTTTTTATTTCAGAAATTAAAAAAAAAAAACAAAACCCAAGAGACAGAAGTATCTCTTCTTCCCCAGACATGGGGAACGGCAAAAATGGGTTTTCCACTTTTTATCATTATCACTGAATGAATAATATCCCACCTCTCTGGAGGACCTAAATAGCTTTATTTCATATTTGCTCCTATGAAGATCCTTCTAAATAAAGGAAACCATTTCTTATTATTATTTCACAGTTGTCATGATGCATTCATTCTTTTCTAACTCTTAAGTTAAACAAACACATTTCTAAATTGCAATTTCCAGAAGGACATTTTATTTCTGAGTTCTGTGTAGGATTTTTTTCAACCATCAACCTGTTGACTATTTCTGCTAAGACGATTGGGGAAACACCAAAGGGTGTTATACCTGGAGTTCCCTGGAGACTTGTGAATGCAATTTATAGCAGTCACTCTAGCCTTTGTGCTCCATCTGGTAGAAGGACAGTGATTCTGCAGGCTAGCAGATGCAGCTATGGCATCTGCATCACCCTGTACTTGCTGTGTGTCCTTGGACAAAGTCTGAACTTTTCCATCAGTGTAAATTTTGACCAGCAAAGATCTGTCTGTGGTGCTGCTGGTATCTTGTCCTTGTGTTGATCACCTGTGTTCCTCCTTTAAGCTTCTCCTAAGAAGACCTTCTTGACCTCCTACTGGAATTAAGTGTTAGAACCTTCCTCTACTCACTGGCTTCAGTTTTAACAATTATGATACTATTGTTGGCTAACAATTTCATTCCATGTTTAAGAGCATTGACTTAGAGATCAAGCTACATGAGTTTGATTTCTGACTCTTGTTGTTGGCTGACTGGTGATCTGGTTAAGTGACCTGATTTTCAAAATTAAAAATTGTATCTATCTTAAATTAGAACCATGATACAGATTGATTGACTTCATATGTGTCAGGCACTTAACCTAGTGCCTATATTGCAAATGCTCTGTGTAATTAGATCTGCTCGTTCTCTCTTTGATTATATAACATCTCTTAGCACCCATGTCAAGAGTTCTTTAAGGGTAAGGGCTGTATCTACCTTTACTGCTGTGATCTGCCACTGAGTCAAGTGCCAGCACTAGGAAGACTCCCATTATCTATGGGATTGTTCTGAATCGAAACAAAGGATGTAAAAATGCTTTGTAAACAACCATGCAAGAAATGTTTTATTACGATTTCTAGAAGGCATTTATTAAATGAAATATCTCTAGGGCTCTTTCAGAATTGATGCTGCTATTGAATGTAATAAAATTTTGATCGGTTGACTAGTTGGTTTATGAATCACCCCAGTTATCAGTCTCCTCTAGGTTTAGTTCTTTTCTTTCTTGTTTGTGCTGTGTGCGCCTGTCAGAAAAATCCTGACTTGGGGATAGAATCGATAGAACTGATGTTTACTGAGTGACCCTTGCAGGATAATGCCAAGGTGGGAGAAACTACAAGTAGGAAGCAGAGCAAGGCTCATTTCCAAGCTCAGAGTCTAGTAGATTCTGTAGCCAGGTCTCATCATTCAATTATTCTATGCCCCTGACTGTAGAAATAAATGAGCACCTTATCAAACCTGGACCCGAGTTCTTCCTTGGAAATTTCATACAGTGATTGAGAGATGCGAGTCTTCTTTGTCTTTTGAGATTGAAGGCTAGTTAAATGTTAGATCTGCACAGATCTGGAGGTCAGGTCTCCTCTTTCCCTGCCAATCTTGGGGGAATTCATCTTATGTAGCAAACGATTAAGATGACCCACAAAAAATGACACCCCCAAAAAAAACGTTGATAGGGAGGGAGGATGAGAGAGAGCTTTGGGGTTATTCTAGTAAAGCTAGTTTACTCAAATAATATAGGCTCCATCTTCTGTACAGCTTTTTATAATGCCACATACCATTGCCTAAAATTCCCACCCTTTACAAAGCTTGACAAATATGTTATGAGATTCCAAACCTATGGAATGTGCAAGAATATTAAGCAGGGCTCTGTATCTGTCTGGTTGTTGACATCCTGGTCCCTAATGAGGTCATTTGAACATCTGTACTGTATCTGCCAAAAGCCAGTTAACTGGAAATGACATTAGTCACTGTTAACACAGTCTCTTCTCCTTTCTCCTATGGATCTGTGCTTTGGGGGCAGAGCTCAGAAGTTCTTAGGGCCCAGACATCAGAAGAAGGGATATAGTCAAGAGCAACCCCTTGTTAAAACAGTCAACATTTCACATGCTGGTTCCCAACATTTCTGATACTAAAGACCTCTTTCAGTAACCCATCTCCCTGCCCTGTTATTTGGAAAAGCAAGTTCTCTTGCATTGATTAAGGTATAACACACTTACTTTTCCATTCCTATTAACCTGACTTCGTATAGCGTATGGGTCAGATAACATTACTAGCAAGAAGTTGATCTAATTCAGACCACAGAAATTTTAGTCCAGTTTAGGTGGGCAAGAGGGTGGTTTCTGTAGGTCTTCCATTTTTATTTTATTTTCAAAAATTAGTTTCTATTACTAAACCTTTTAAATAAATGAAGGAATCAGGAATCACTACTTTTGAGCACCTTCAAAATCTGTGTTCTAAAATTGCCTTGTATTCTGCCATGATTATCCCTTGCAGTTACTTGGTGCCTGTGAGAGGTGGGAACCCATATTTGCACTTTATACCAGGCCAGGGACAGAGACTTTAAAGTCTTAATTCCTGTACTCATCTCTAAGCCCTGCCTGTTAGGAATCATATTAGTGTCCCAAAAGGGTTAAACTTTGGGATTCATAGTGTTATTCTTAGTTACTGAAGATGAGGTGCCAAGAACCCCCCAAGACAACCCTATCAATTCTCCCAAAGAGTCTAGTATCCATCCAAATAGACTCAATACTCAGATGTAGCTGCTCTGAAGGAGAGGCTTGTTCTCACTCTCAGGTCTTGTGTATGTGTTTGTTTGCTCCAAGGAGTTGATTTTCTCATAAATATTATTTTCCTAGAGGTTTTCATCATTTCCATCAACACAAGTCACCAAGCAACTGTGTTGTGACTTAATAGAAACTGATGTTGGATGGGACCATAAATCATCGTTTCAGAGAAGAGGAGACTATGACAGAGAGAACTCTGAAGTGCCTGAGGTCATACATCAAGTAGGGGAAAGTTGTCATTTTTCTTAGAGTTTCTGGTTCCAAAACTTGGGTTCTTAGAACCTCAAGATTGGCAGTGGAGCCTGCTAAGGTTAGTTATCTAAATTTCCTCACTGCACAGATGTGGAAACTGACTCAGTGACGCTGTTTTGTTCAGGATTATGAATAGTTACAGAACAAAGGATAGAACCCAGGACCCATAACTCCAATTCCGGTGCACCTAATGTATTTGAGTGACTTTCAGTGATAAGCGGAAAATTCTAAATTCACTACTTCCTTCCTTCAACCAGCCAACCATCACTCCTTATTAGATGTGAGAACAACTTGCCTCATTCAGCTATGTCCTATAGACTAGATTTGCATCCCATATGGGAACCATTCCTTGGCCAGGGAAGTAACACAAATCAAGTGCTTATCAACCCAGGTAGATCACCTCCCACTCAGAAGGGTTTCTCCTTGGTGTTCTTTATCTTGGTTACTAGAACACTTATTTGTTTAGTTTTTTCAGTCCAAAAATTTGGAACTAACTTTCACTGATTCTTTTCTCACCATCTTCACCAAAGCTATCTTAAAACTGGAATTTCTAATACTTTATAAAAATAGTTCCCAAATCCAACCAGTTATCACCCCCTTCCTTGGTTAGTACCCTGGTTACCATTTCACTGCTCACCAGCTTCCTCTTACCCTACTTTCAACACAGTGACAAGATAATCCTCAGAAAATGTACATCAGGTCAATTCTCTCCATTAGTAATGGGCCCACAATTGTTTCCCATTGCATTTAGAACAAAATTCAAATTCTTTTCCATGGCCCAATTCCTGCTCACTAGTCACAAATGCCTCTGTCTGGTCTCAACATGCAGGTTTCTGCCTGTTCTTGGACTTTCCTATCTGTAGTTCCCATGACTAAAATGCTTTCTTCAACCCTACCCCCCACCCCAAAGATTCACAAGGCTTGTGCCCTTCTTTCCTTCGTGTCTGCTCAAATATCATTTCCCCAAGTCTTATTTAAAATAACAAGCATATTTCTCTCTATCCCTTTACATGTATTTATTTTCTTCATAAAATTTATCATTGTTTCATCACACATTGTATATCTATTATGTGATAAGTATGTGAATATTTATTTCCTATCACCAAAAATACAGTTAAGACTTATGGAGGTAATGACTGATTTTTCTCATGATTTAATTCTCAGTGTCTAGAAAAATGCTCAACACAAAAGAGCTGCTCAATAATGTTTGTTAAATGAGGTTTCATTTCTTGAATATGTAGATGGACCAATCTCTTCAAAAAGATTGTATGCACATGACTTCTACTAGCTCAGGGGGAAAGGTAAATGGATATATGAATAAAAGAATAGAAAACCAATTATGTTTGCTGTATCAGGTTTCTCCAGTTTCTATTATTATACTTTTGGGTGAGTTCAGAATGTCCCACTCTGTTTTGTTTGTGTAGAACAGGAGGGTGTGTTCTGGATCACTAAGGCTTGCCCAGGGTGGGAGCTCAGAGTGTCAACTCATCAGGCCCACAGCAAAGCCAAGAAATGAATTGTGGCTTCTTGGGGCAGCAGGAACATGGGGCTGGGCTCCATTTGTTATCTCCTTGGTGACAGACCAGTCCCCAGTGATGTCATCTGAGCATCTGCAGGCACCTCTTCTGGGAGCACACTAACTGGAAATGGCATCAGCTATCAGCAAAGTGACTTGGGAACCCGGCAGACACGTCCCACTGATCCTCTGTCTGGAGCTCATCTCCTGCCTACCTGGAAGTCTTCTGGCTGGCACTTTGGCAAACAAAGAGGCATTTGAAAGGGAATTAAGTTGACTTTAAAAGATAGCCTCAAAGTGTTTCCCAACACATTGATGCTTGTACTGAATTATAGGTGGTAATAAAGCTGTCAGAACCTTGGCACAAGAACTGAACTCAAGCTGAAGGATCCCTGGGAAATGACGAGAATTCATCAGGGCCTGGAAAGTCGGTCCTGGACCCAACTGGAGACACACTCTTACCACAGAGCTTAGTAAAGATTGGAATTACCCATTCCAAGTGTACAGTTGATTACTCAAAGGACTTGTCCTAGTCTTAAAGCAGAAAGTAGCATTGTTGGGATCCTCCAGGTCTTCATAGTAAACAACTTAATTAACCTCTCTGTCTCAATTTTCCTATCTGTACCTACTTTATTAGGTTTCAGTGAGTTGTTTTAGGTAAAGTCTTTAGATGTGTTAAAACCTGATGTGCTATATATGCTCAATAAATTATTTCATTATTCATTGTTTTAAATTTTATTGGCTGATGTACATTATTATATAAGGTTAAGATGTACAATTGATTGGTTTGATTACTACCATAGTGTAATTGTGGTGTAATTATGACATCATAGTCTAATTGTAACATACAATTATCATTTCTATATTCTGATGAGAATATTTAAGAGCTACTCTATTAATGACTTTCAAATATACATGCTATAGCTATAATCACCAACTTATACTTTAAGATCCCCAACTGGCTTTCTAGATTTGTACTCTTTGATCAATGTCTTCCTATCTCTCTACTCTCTGGAAGCTGGTAACTGCTGTTTTAGTCTCTGCTTCTATTAATTTGACTTTTTAAAGATTCTTTATAAACATATCTTATATTTGTTTTTCTTTGTCTGATTTATTTAATTTAGCATAATGATCTCAAGTTCATCACATTGTTGTAAATTAACTGTGCATTTATGCATAGTTTCATTTCAGAGTGTCTGATCTGTTCCATTTATCTATATCTGTATTTTAAATTCATTACCATACTGTTTTGGTTAGTATAGCCTTTTAATTTAGTTTGAAATCTGGAAACATAATGCTTTCAGTTTTGTTCTTTTTCAAGCTTGCTGGTCTATTCAGGGCTTACAAATTTCAGCATTGTTTATTCTATTTCTGTGAAAAATATCATTGGAATTTTAATAGAGATTTCATTGTATATATAGATGGTTTGGGAAGTATTGACATTTTAATAACATTTATAATTCTAAATCATAACATAAAATGGTCTTCCATTTTATTTTATTTTCTTCAATTTATTTGACTAATATCTTAAAAATTTTTCAGTTCACAGATCTTTTATTTCCTTGGTTAATTTATTCCTAACAATTTCATGATATTTGTCTCTGAAGGCATTATATTAGGATTTTTCCTTGAGTTGTCTGATACTTCATTGTTAGTATATCAAAATTTAACTGATTTTTGTATATTTCCTTTGTATTATGTAGCTTTATTAAGTTTGTTGATTTTTCTAGTGTGTGTGTATGCATGTGTGAAATCTTAGGGTTTTTTATACATACTATTGTATCATCTGAACTAAGAGTCAATTTTCATTTTCCCTGTCTAATTTTATGCTTTTTTATTTTTTATTATTGCCCAGTTTTTCTGGGTAAGATTTCTAGTTTTATGTTGAATAAAAATGAAAGAGCAGGCACCTTTGTCTTTCTCATCTTAAAAGAAAAGCTTTCATTCTTTCACTACTAAATATGATGTTATTTCTGGTTTTCCATATAAGACCTTTATTTTGTTGAAGTATATTCTCTCTATACTTTGAGAATATTTTTCCCTTATGGTTTTGTTTTCCTGCAAAGGAAGACATGAAATTGAATTTGCAAATATGTTTATGATGCTATATATTTGGATACATGAGTTTTGCAAACCTTGTATAACTTTATATATTTATTAATTTGATTTTTTAAAATTTTATTAATTGTTTTGCTCCCCCATCCTTTTATCCCCTTTTCTCTTTCCTTCCTACTTCCCTCTTAACTTCAGAGCCCCAAGGATGTTTATTGATGTCCACTAGTGAGAGCTCTTTTTTTTTTTAATCAAGAAAAGATGCTGAGTTTTGTCAAATGCTTGTCAAATGTTCTATACCAATGGAGATGATCACATGTCTTTATCTTTTATTTTGTTAATAAAGTATGTCATATTTACTAGCAATTATTGTTTTGTTATGAACTATTTTTCAAGAAACTAAGAAATATAAGGAGAGTACCTAGAATAATGGAAAGTCAAGTAGAATTTAATTTTAGATGTTACAGACACTCAAAAACCCTTTGTATGAATTTGGTCATCATTCTAATGATGATTTGAACCATGGAAACATATTAAGGGGAATGAGTGACATACTGATTTGTCTTTAAAATGCTCAGTATGGTTGAATGGTGAAAAATGAGTTATGATTGGTTTCTCAAGTGAGAGATGATGATGGGTGTCACATTTCATATTTATTAAGAAGGTAGATGAGATTTAGAGAGATGAAGCTACTCACGTAAGTGTACTTATATTGATTGAACCTTAACTCATGAAAGTCACTGACTGAGAGTGAGAGTCAATAACCAGTTGTATGGTTTGTGAACAAGTGTATTTGACTTCAAATTCTCTTTTCTACTTGTGCAACATGGGTACCATTGCCACTGGGGTGTGAATGAAAGAGTGGCTGCAGCTCAAACACAGCAGGAACAGCTGCTCTAAAAACATATTAGGAGAGTTTTATATGAAAGAAATGTTCACTTTTTCTTGTCTTTGTTCCAGTTCCGTTTTCCTCACATTGGCTGTGAAATATTTTTCCATCTAACAAATCTTCCACTTTATTCCTAGTGTCAATATTTATCTTGTCCTCTCAGTTTGGGTTCCTTTGGTTCATGACAATGTGGGCTTTGCCCTAAAAATTAACTTCCTCAGTAATAATACTGTTGTTATTATTAGCTGCCATTAACATACTCAGCTAATTTGGACCAGTCTTTATAGCACATTGTTGTTGTTGTTGTTTTCCCTATAAGTTAAAATCAAACTGACTACAAATTAAATCAAAATAAAATATACTTTTTATTGCTATTAAAAAAAAAAACTGAAGAAATGCCAGGAGACATTGCCTTCAGGTATGGCTGTATCAGAATGTTCAAATGATGTTGAGAACTTACCTTGTTTTATTTATCAGTGCTACTTTTATTTGTGTTGACATCTTTCTTTGGGTGATTCATTCCGTGACAAGTTATTCCCGACCACTAACAACTCTATGTTAATGCTCCATCCAAGTCCAGTAGAAAGAGCTTCTTTTTTGATGTCTTTGAGTCATATGCCTACACATAAAGCAATCACTGTAGTGAGGGAGAATGAAATACTCCATATGTTCTCCTGGAGACAGATGGTGTAGAATAATTCTTATCCAAAAAAGAGGATTAGGAGGTGAATTTAGGTTCTGATACTCAAAGAAAGGAACTTGATTGTGTACCCATGCACATAATTAAGTGTCCACTCTTCACAAACACCATGAGCTTGACACTGTCCTGTGAGAACCTCTTCTTTCACAGGACCAATTCAACTTCTTCCTTCAGGAGAACTTTCTTCCTCTCAAAGGGTCAGTACCCTCTCTTCCTCAATCCTTACCCCTCTATCAACATATTTCCTTAGACCCAATAAACTATGCATTGAAGTAATCTGGGCTAGACCCTTACCACCCGTCCTGTCTGGGCTTGTCCTGAGCAAGGACACACATGTAGAAATTTCTCCTCTGAACCAGATGCATCAGATTCACATGATATTTTCAAATCCAATAACTGTCTTTGATTCAATCATGATTAAAAACTTTTCAAAGAAAATTAATAATTCTTTAATGAATTGAAGTAGATGTTTTATTTCTCGTCACTCTTTTTGACTACCATTCCTGCTCTCCATATTGGGCACCTCTACTTGATAGAAATAGAGAATCTTCAAGCTGGGAGCAGTTTCAAGGAGTGTATAAGTCAGACACAGAAATGAACTAGATCTGGGTCTGCTGACAACCAAGTCAATAATCTCCCCACTCTAATTTTTCCTTTTCTTTACCTTTTGCGTATTTGATTGTCCTCATGACAATGTTGTAAATAAGTTATGAATATTGTATTATTATTCTTCAATTTTATGATGTGGAAACTGAGGTTCAGGAAGATTAAATGGCTTGGTTATTATCATTTCATAATCTTATCTTTTATATACCTCTCATCTGAATTTCCTAATTTGTATGCACCTCTTATTTTAATTTTATTTCCTTCTATTATAATAAAAGTGTTAGATGAGCAGCCTAAAAACCATTTTGAAAGGAAGTAGGACATAAACAAATGCTGACATAAAGCGTAATTTACCCTAGGAACAGAGAGGACTGGAGTTGAGGTCTCTCTCTCTCTATGTCCTGGGTTCCCTCTGCTTCCTACTGCCAGAAGGTCCCCATGCAGTGGGACTGAGAGTGAAGCTCCCCCAGAGGAGGGTAGGAGAGTAAGGTTACACTTGGAGTTGGGAAACAATATGATTCACTTCCCATCAGTGCTCAGAGGTCTTTTTCTTTCCCCACTAGACATGAGCTCATGGAATTCTATTTCATGTTCCTTTCGATAGATTTTCCTTTTCCTGGAGTAAGGTTAAATGGAACCATCACAGAGATGTATTCATTATGAGCAGTCATTGGATAGTAATGGCATAATTGTGCCAGCCCTGGTACCACAGAGAAGATAACTAGCACTGCTCTAAGAATGTGCAGAGGCCACATTTACATTTGAGGGCAGCCCCTTTGAAAAGTTTGGCATAGGTCCCCAGCACTGTTTTCCTTCCCACAGCATGATGTGAGAACACTGTTACAGTGCATGCCTTGTTTAAGCACAAGCCAGGCACTGTGCGGCCTGGAGGTGCGCTATGTCTTCGATGGCGAAAATCTCTGTAGGGTGGGAGTCAGTTTCTTTAGGCTGAGGGTATATATACTATGACACTATGTGTTGCCCACAACCTCTGTGGTTATTATGCCAACATAAGGGATAAGTGAATATGATGAAGGATCAAATGCTTTCATGATTTATGCTTTGAATTTTGACCATAAATGCCTGAAACATTTTCATTATCTTCTTTTTCAGGTTTATTTTCTACCACTGCCTTATATATACTTTAAATCAAGAGAGCAAAGAGGTTTCGTTTTATGTACCAACTGTGATCACTTGGGAGCGGCTGCCTGGAATGCTGTGTTGTGAAGGGTTTTGAGATTACACACTGACTCAGCAGTCTACAGCTCTGTGATTGATTAGTGAGGTCTGCCTTTAGGTGAGACTGGGGAGTTAGTTACACACACATCAGCCACCCCCTCAGTCTGGCATGTTAACCTTACTGGATACCTTTCAACTTTATACCTCTTTACTTTCCCTCTGAATTTCCCCCTTTGTTGGGAATGAATTCCCTGTGAATACCTATTAATATTCTTCATAGATTATTGCAAATTGCAGCTTTTCTATCAAGCTGTTATTAAGTCTTTTTAAGCAGGTGTATTTTTCTTTCTCTGCCATTCTTTTAGTGTTTGGTCATACTTTCAGTCAAGTATAATTTTTAGCTTGAATTAGAGAGCTATGTGCATTTCCATCTTAGTTCTCCTGAAGCACTTTAAACTCTTTGTGGGCATAAATCAAATCCTTTTTTATTTTTATCTTCTTGTGGTCAACTGCTAAGGCAAAGCCTAGAATGGTGAGACTGGATCTTAGTGCCTTAGATCTAGTCTTTCATTTTACAGATGGAAAAACTGAGCTTTAGAAGAACTTAGGAGAATTGTCAAAGGTCATATCCAAAGTTAGCAACATTGGTTCTGAGTCCCAAACTCAGACTTCTGGAATGTTACAGTTGGAAGGATTCTCAGAGGCTGTTTGCTTAAGTTTTGGTGGCCAGGAAGCTCTGAGCAAAATGATAGCATACCTTTGCTTGCTAAATTCTTATCCCGGTATGTTCTAGTTTCATTGTGATTACTTTGTGGTAAACATGGCTTTATTGTAAACCACAACAAATTAGTCTTGGAAATAAGCTGGGAGTAAATAGTGAACAAGTAAAAATAAATCGGTTTCCTTTATTTGTTCATTCATCCACAGAAAATTATTGACATTATTTTAGGTCCTGGGATAGAATAACTTAGAAAAAAAGACAAAAGGATGAGTTCTCAAGGGACTTGAATTCTAAGAGTATAGATGTGTGTTTGTTTGATTCTACTTGTATTAACTCATTAAATTGTCACAAACTATGTATGGCTGGTAATAGTATAGTCATTTCCATTTTGCAGATGAGGAAATTAAGACCCAGAGAGTTTAAGTAAATTGTCCAGTGCTACACAGCTAGAAAGGAATGGAAGCAAAATTTGAACTCAAGTACCCTAGATCTAACCCTTCTGCCCTGAATCACTGCTGCTACATTCACAGGGAAAACTGAGGCTCAGAGAGGGTATATTACTGAGTCAAAGTCACTCAAATGCCTGGGAAGCAGAGGTGAATTATCAGAACCTCAGATCACATTTTATCCAGGTCACTGTCCTGCCTTTATTCCTTAAGCTGTGCGAAAGAATGGGATAGACAGAATTGTTGGACATGAAAGCTGGGCAAGATCTGAGGATTCACAGTTTCTTTTATGGACACAGACTGTTTGTTTCTCTAGTGGACGGGTGGGAGGATGGGGGAACAGACTTCTAACACACCAAATATTAGCCTAATTGGCTCAAAGGCCATGATTGTATCAAGTTCCAGAAATTATGAGTGAATCAGACAGTTAGGCCACCACAGCTGGTTTGCAAATTATTGGCTCAAGTGTTGTAATTATTAAATGCAGGGTGTGGGGGGGGGGGAGAGTGAGTGCAAGAAACTCAGACACTTAGTCCAGGATAATTGATCCAAAAATTATGGGTTCCAAGAAGGTCAACACTTGCTTAAATTTAGATTTGGACTCAACTCCTGTCACACACACACAAATGACTACTGTTTCCTGGACACCCACTCAGCACACACAATTGGCTCCTCAGCTCTGCCAGCCCACAGGAACAAAAGGGATTTTGATTCTGATTATTTTTAAACTTTAATGACAAATCCTTTCCTTCTCCACATTAAAAAATAAAGGCTGTGCATAGTACCATTAAGGGACTGCTCGCTGTTACTGGATTCTCGGAGGCACTTACAATGTTTAAATTTTAATTTCTGGATTGAAATTTTTATTGAAAACATCACTATCTCTCTGAGCAACACGAAAAAGTCTCTTCCCTTGTCACTGTACCAGTTTGTTCTTTTACCTGCTCCTCCACAGGGTTCTTTCCTCACACTCTGGGCTCTGTGGTTCCTGGAAGCCCCGCCCCAATCCTTCACTGGCATTTACTGTTGCAACCCTGGAGTAAATGTTCTTTACTGTTTTTTTCTTTTATAAACTGGAGTTTATTTGGGGGTAGGCTGAGATTTACAAATCCCTTCCCACTGAGGACCAGTGTGTCTGTTGATGATAATGACTATGAAGATGATGATAAAACAGTGTTATCTAAATACTTCTCACAACCAGGTCCTGTTTTAGGTACTTTTCATACATTGTCTCTCATATCTGGCAACACACTAGAGGAAAAGCATCTTTAACCCCCTTTTATAGAAATACGGAGAGATTCTGAGAAATTCTTGAATTGGGAAAGGTAAGATGTAATCATCTATCATTCTAAAACTCTGTTGACAGTGACAGATACCACTAGAAAGTTAGTTATGAAGGACTTGGGGAGATCCTAAGAGAGTTGTGTTTTAATTAGGGGCTGGAGTAAACCTGAAGTTTTTATGACAAGGAAGATATTTGAATTAAATGGGAAAATAGGGAAGATCTTGACATCAAGGAAAAGATCAGAAAATTTCCTTGGTAAAGGTGAAAAAACTGAAAGTATGTCTGGAAAGAAAAAGGCTTGGCCAATAAGAGAGGATGGGGAGTAAGGAGCAGGATTTAGGGCTGTGGTGGTCAGTTTGGAGGATGTTGAATGTCAACCTAGTGATACTTGTCCTTACCCATAATCAAAAGTATTATCTGGAGGTTATAATCAAGGGAATGACAACATTGGGACAGCAATTTTGAAAGACCACTCTAGCAAAGGGTGAATAGGAAATGGAAGAGATGACACTGGTGGCAAGAGGACCAATGGCTGCTGGGATAGACTTTTCCCAGCTTTGTTACCATGTTCTTCCTGATGAGTGACCCTTGGGTGTCAGCCCTCCACCTGGAACTCCCAGGTTACCCACTGGTCCCATTCCATCCTCAAATAGCTCTCTGCTGCCCCCACCTGGTCCAAGAAGTCTCTGCCACTGTGATCTTGCAGGGAAGGCCAGGCCCAGAGGATCAGACTCCTGTGTGCATAACAACATGTATACCATAATGCTACCAGCACTAGAGGAGAGTCAGGGCATATGCTATTGCCAGGTGCCATCCATGTCTTTTGGGGCATTATATGCTTGCCTGCAATAGAAATTCTCTGAAGTGGCTACCATGATTACTTTCGTTTCACAGGTAATGCCTTTGTGGCATAGAGCTGCTCTCTTTCTGGTATGATAAGATGTGAAACCTGTCAGGAAAACTGGGATTCCTACACCAGAGTCAATTCTGTTCAGAACTAGTCAGCGTTATCCCCCTGGGGGGACCTACCATGGGATGAAATAAAGGTTTGGCTACTTTAGGGAAGTGCCTAGGTAAGAGAGGATATGAAAAGATATGGGGGGAGGGGAGTAATTGCATTCAGAATCTAGTTATGAGAAAAGGAACAGAGGGAGAGACATGGCTTTCTACATGGGCAACAGAGTCAAGAGTTCTGGGAGACAGAAACAAGAAAAGTCAGAAGGGTGTGCCCACTGGTAACACCAAAGCAAGACTTTAGGCCTGAGGCTGTGACTGGCACGTGGGTCTGTTTCTTTAAGCAGATACGGTTCTTACTGATCAAAGTAATCTTTATGACTTGATAATATTTGGGGTTAAGACCCTGACTTTTAGGAAATTCCTGTTAAGGAAAACCCGCTGGCATCTTTCAAACTGAGAACAGACCCTGAGGAGTCCAGAGTCAGACAGGGTCATTCTTAATGGAGGTGCAGGGGATGGGAAGAAGCAGCTGGCAGTCAGCAGGATGGAGTAGGGCCAGGAAGTTGTGTAGGGGCACAAGTGCAACTTGTACTGCTTCCCAGTTTTGCCTAGAGCTAGTTCTGGATGTAATGATACCATTTCTGTAAAATAATTCTCAGGAAGGTGGGTACGATAAGGTGAAGAGAACCTTCCCACAGTTAAGTACCTCCTGTCCTGCCAGGTTCAAATTCTCTCTGGGATAAGCTATGGTGGTAGTGTATAGGAAGTATGAGCTGTGGGGGAGGTGAAATGCTGAGAGAGGGAGAGTGAGAAAGAGAGTGAGAGGGAGAGAGAAAGATGG
>PVHY01007521.1:0-67000 GCA_004024945.1 Uropsilus gracilis
TGTGTGTGTGTGTGTGTGTGTGCAGGGGGGGTGTGTATATGGGGAACAAAGTCACAAGGACTTCCCCATTTGTGAGTCTAAATCTTTGTAGCATAGCGGCATAGCGATTGCAACTCAAATTACACAAACATGATTCCAACTCAGATGGGTAATTTCTCCAAGCAGGGCTCCTAGACAGCTGACATTCTTGTCTGTCTGGGCTCTGGGCAAGGCATATGCTTCTCCAGAGGCTTGGACTGAGTGTGGCAATGTCTGCATCCCACAGAGTGGGGGAACACACAGGGCCTTATGTGCCTCGTGTTCTAACCATTCAGGACAACATATGAGCTGCTTATAACACCAACAGCCTTATGAAGAGACCTCTGTGCTGGACTGATGGCCTTGGGTATGAGGTGGATGCTTCTGCCCTACAAACCACATCCTGACACCCCCTGCGGGGTTTCCAGACCTGATGGCTTGACCTCCTGCTAAGTCACACACTCCTGAGAGGATGCTACTTGGCAAGCTGGTGACAGCTCTACCTGCCGAAGTGAAGAATCCACTTCCATGTTCCCCCTGCTGCGGCCAGCCTACCGGCTCTGACCACAGGACGGTCATCATACCAGAAAATACACGTATGTGGCACCTTCCTCTGTATTTGGCATAAATGGTTATAAGACAACGGTATTGTAATCTCTACTACCTATTATCTTCAGACTTCCCCTTGCAAGCACAGTCCTTGGGAGCCACTCCAACTTCATCCAATTCACTCTGCCCTTACTGAGTCCCACAAGAGGACAGAAATGAAAGGTGACAAAGGACTGGGAATGAGCAGTCATTCAAAATCATCTTTAATAAAAATGTCCGCTAAAAATACCAAGTCGAAAGCCACACTGAAAACTGTCTATGGCCACTCAGAAATTCTACTGAAAACTCATAGAAACTCGGGTTGCTGGTGGGACAGGGTGTCATTTCCTGTTTGACTTGTCTGATTTTGTGGCCCCGAGAGTCTATATCAACTAATCTTATAATTTAAAAACACTTATATAAACTTTTAAAAACCAGTGAGCACAGAAGTGAAAAATCCAATCTTCAGGTGTAGAAAATAATCAGCAACTATGAATAACTACATCACAACTCAAACCCCACTGGAGTCAAAGAACAGTGGTAAACACATCCACACTGTGTCTGTCAGAGGGGTAGACGACATTCCTTAGGTGCTCTGAACATCAGCATCCTCTTGTTCAGCACTGGGGATTTTAGCAAGTGTTTCCTGTGCTTTTAAAATTGAAACCCAGGCCGGGTATGGTGGCGCATGCCTGTAGGTGGCAGCCTAGGAAGCCATGACCGGAGCCAGAGATCACAGTTCGAGTGCCACCAGGGGCACATAGCGAGACCTAGTCCCAAAAAAAATAGCTGGGTGTGGTGGCATGCACCTGTAATCCCAGCTGCTTGGGAAGCTGAGGTTGAGGATTGCTTGAGTCTGTGGTATCCCGGGCAATGTGAGCCTGTGGTTCCATGGGCAAAAATAGTGAGACTAGTCTCAAAAATAAATAAATAAATAAATAAATAAATAAATAAATAAATAGATAGATAGATAGATAGATAGATAGATAGATAGAATAAAATAAAATAAAATAAAATAAAATAAAATTGAAACCCATCAGGGCATCAGATGGATAAATAAATAAATAAATAAATAAATAAATAAATAAATAAATAAATAAATAAATAAATAAATAAAATAAAATAAAATAAAATTGAAACCCATCAGGGCATCAGATGGAAGAGATGCTGCTGAGAGTCACACACACAAGCCTCTTACCACTCAATGGACTGACTCAGCTCCTCCAGCCTGGCTCCTCTGTTGGAGCCCATTCTGCACACTGACGCAGCTGCTGGAGGTTCCACCTGCACCTTTCAGCCAAGAAGCCCTGCAAACTAGCCTAGCCACTGGCCAGCACCATCCTGCCACTGCCTTTTGTTTTTCAGATTGGGGACTAGTGGTGCTTAGCCCCTGCCTTGGCCTACTGTTTCCTGTCATCTCTCTTATGGCAACACCTTAAGGTAACCCATCCCTAGTACCAGGTTTGTTCCTTCTCATTGCCCGTGTGGCTTCTCTCAAATGTACATCCAATGGGTCCTGCTGCTCTTAGGAGCCTTTAAAGGAGCCAGTGCAGATAGCGTGAAGTTCATGCGCTTTCAACAAAGTCCAAGGTCATGTACCCCTCTAGATTCTAGAACTTCCTTCTCTGACATTGTGTGGCTGTTGGTTGCCCCTTGCAATTCGCTATCTGCACCTTGGTTCCTTTGTTGCTCTTCATGTACTCATCATGCCCCTTCTTTCAAGTCTCTTGCAGGCCTCTACTTTGGAGGGTGGGACCTTGGGCTCTGTGGGCCTGCCTTCTTCTCAAGGCTGTGAACTACTGAGGGATGGAGACGGCATTATACCCACTTCTACCCACCCCCACCACTGTCCCTGGGACAGTGGAGATGAAAGCAGTAACATTAAAATGCTAATTACCACTAAAGAATAATGTACCTTGTAGACAGAGAGCAGCTAATTCCACAGCTGTTTCATAGGGGCATTTCAATCTTGAAAGAAAAGAAATTAATTGTAAATATGAACTTTAATGCTCATAACTTTACAAAATGTCATACATTATTTTTCAAAAGGTAGTGATATTTAGATAGTGATTTTTGTTCTTGGTGGTTTGTTTTTTTGCTCTTCACATTAAAGAATGCAAACAAGGTGACTTCCACCATGAAGTTCCCAAACATCATAGGGTAAAATAACCCAGATATAGCTTATATCATTTGCTCTATGGGTGATTTTACTGAATTTGGCAAGACTGAGGAAGTCTGGGAAATAGAATGAAAGCTTCCCCTTTGCATTATTATTTTTAGATTTATATTATCTTGAAATAGCATGTGCATTTTTTTGAGCTGTCTTAAATCTTTCTCAAAACCAGGTCATAGTATTAAAAATAGACAGACAAACACAATAGCTAATATTGCCAGTACAGCAGCCTATGGTCAAGCATTCTAATAAGAATAACTGAGACAAAGTCACAGAGGTGTATTACTACAAACCCAGTGATCTTGTTACAATTTCAGATTACAAACATAGTTAGAAAAATAATAATGACACACATTAGTACAGCACTTCATAGTTTTCAGAGTCCTTTCATATATGCTATCATATATATATTTTTATTAGGTATTTCATAACATATATTTGGTCAGCACACTGAGTTTGTAAACCCCCAGGATGGATGTGGCTGATGCTCCCTGATCCCCCATTTCAGAGATGAGGCACTAAACATCAAAGTATCCAGACCAATATCATCTAGCTGGTAGAAGGTGGTGCTGATACCCAAACACCATTCTACTTGGAAGGGCCATAAATCAGAGTGAAGTGTAAATAAACTGCAAAGGACTGTACAAATGCACGGTGTTGCCATTACTATTTTTCCAAACGGAAGACAATTATTAGAGTTAAGAGGCCTTTAGTATGAGGAGCACAGTATGGTGAGAGATAAAAATACACGCACTCATAATACACACACCAATCAAAGATCTGTACTGCATGGTTGAATAAGGCAAATGTATACACTGTACAATCCACTTGTTCTATGGTGGACGTTTCACTGAGCTTGTCATAGGACAGATTCTACTGAGAGTTTGCAGATTCAGAAATCACATTTTAAATTTCCTTCAGATTATAGTCAGAATCAAAACACATTCTTGTCCACTATATCTGGTACTGTTTTTTGGACTCAGGATGGTCTTAGTTTTTCATGTACTAGAAAATATTCAATACACAGGGAGACAAAAATGACACAACTGCGAAAGTAATTACTGTTGAAATCTCTTATCTGTAAAATAAATACTGCAGGCAAAATCAACTATTTCAGGGTCAATGCGTCTCTTGCTCAACCATCATAGTGTAGTCTGAGGCCTAGTATTTTAAAAGCATTTTTTTTAAGATGAGGGGGAAGGAAAATGAGATGAAATATCTAAACCTCTTTTTTATCAGAATCAGAATACAACCTCTTTACATTACTTAAATGCAGATGGGGATGAATGAGGCTTTTTGACTAACCAAATACTTGTAAGTGTATACATACTAATAAAGTATCTTGCTTGCAAATAAGACAAAAGCCATTATGAATGGGGCAGTGATGTGATCAGGAGGAGAATTATCCCCAAATACACATCACTTAAGATATTAAATGCTCTTGGAAATGCTTCAAGCCATAGAGTAATCACTTAAAATAAGATGATGATGACAGTGATACAAGTATTAGACTCACTTTACAATGCCTGGTGTACTTTTTTTGAATTTTGGAAGGGGAACAAGGGTAGAAGAATTAAAACAAAAAACAGTGAATTATTTAGAAAGATAGTATGCTATCTTGGGTTAAGAGGTGAACAAAAACATACTTACTTTCCTGAAAGAATGTCATGCCTGAGTTGTAAAACAAACAGGTACCTGACAAACACATACAAAAGTCAACATAGGATCATCTTTCCCAGACACTTTCAATCCCCCATGTCCCATCACAGAGCCCACCCACACAAGCTGACTAGAATTCTGCATTGTAAAAAGGGAGTCCAAATCAAATGATAACTTTGGTGAAGGTATCTCTTCCTGAGTGGCCAGGAAGGATTCCAGAACCTAGCCAGGAAGGTGAGTGCGTGTAGGGAATTTGCAAGATACTCGAGGATGAGACATGGAACACTGCACGGTCCAATGACAGCCCCCCTTCACCCCGCACCCCCGGAAGGAGCCAATCACAAACACAGACTCAGCACACAGGTATGTGACATAGCCAATCAGACTGGCAGGGTGGAGACACAGGATCTGGCCCTTAGGCAGTCCACCAGCAGATTCCAAAACCGGTTGCAGTTGATTATATCAAAATGTTTACAGCTGATTGTAGTTAGCAATGGATTGAGGCTTTTTTCTTTTCTTTCTTTCTTTTTTTTTTTTTTTAATGCAGTTTAACTGTCTTTTAAAATACAAAACACACACACAAACAAAAAGCCTGGAACGGGCTACATATGGTTATAGGGGGTGGGGAGGCAACAAATAACACGAGGTGGGTATTTCATGGAAGGAAAAAAAAAAGTATTAAATAATGGCTTAAATAGCTGGGCATGTAATCCCAGTTACCTGGGAGACTGAGGCTGGGGATCACTTGAGTCCATGGGTTTGAGACAACCCTGGGCAACATAGTGAGACCTAGTTTCTTAAAAATAAAATAAAATTTAATAAATAAATAGTGGCCTAAATAATGACCTTGTACTAGGAGGTTATGGGGCACCAGAGTAACTCAGAGCACTCTGTACCAACCAAAGCTGCCCACACTCCACCCCACAATCAGAATCTGACGTGCAAGAGTAGGCCCCAGGAATCTGATTTCTTCAAAAGTTTTCCCAGGCATTTTTGACTCACATAATTAAGAGTCACTGGTTCTGATGGCAGCTAGAAGAAGCATGTTTCATAAAGGACTCCAAAAAGGAACAGTGGAATAATCTCCTTGAACTTTGAAAACAATGCAGACAATTGCTCTGTGTGACATGGATATAGGAGAACGTGGGTGACCCAGAAATCAAAAGGGGGTGGAGAGGAGAGTGAGAAAAGAGAAAGGTTCTAGTACATTCCAGAATGTTCCTGCTTCCTGACAGGTGTTTAACCACCATTGATCTTTACTTGTGAAATTCCAGATACTACCTTGTGCACTCACATCAAAGAGAACCCAATGCTGACATGGCCAGAACTCCCAGGTCTTCCAGGGAAGCCTAATTATAGAGGCCCAAGAGGTGGGGTAAAATAGTGATAGGCAAGTGTTATTTGGATGGTCATCTCCAAGCTAGCGGCCACTATCAAGGATCATCAAGCCGCCTCTATGTCACCAACCACAACTGTCCATCACAGTGACAGGGAGCACCTAAGGGCATCAAAAGCAGCAGCAGGTTGGGTGGGGAGTCACACTGACAGAAAACATGGCTAAAATGTGATTTAAGTCTCCTCTCCTCTGCTTCTAAATGGTTTCTGAAGTCTCAGAAACGGACACATCATAAAGAAATTCAGTGGGGTTGAAAGATGATATGAAGGAATTCGAACAACTTTGATATTATAACAATCAAGGGAACATTCTCTGGCTTACAAGTCTGGACTGAGGGCTGCTCACCTAATACCTGCTTTCCCGCTCTGCAGTGGAGGCAAGACAAAGTGCCCCAAAGCAGCTTATCTATTTTCCCAAGGTCCGGCAAAATAAAAACGTGCCAAAGGAGTGAATCTATTCATTTCTAGTGACTAAGAAAAGGTCAACTTAAACAATGTGTGGCTTTTCAACAGAACGTACAGATAAGCACAGGCAGGGTGCAAATAATTCTCACTCAGAAACATAGAGACAGCCGAGAGGAGAGGCAGATGCATAGTTGAGGACCCATGATTCATAAGTTAGACAAGTGCCACTAGGGGGATCTTGTTCTGCATTTTGTCCTACCTTGTAAACTCTTCACGCAGGTTATTCGGTTCTGAAGAATAGTATTTAACTCGAAAGTGCAAAGCATAAGCAGGTCCAACTAAACATTTGAGATGGAAGGTTGACGAGGTTTTTCCACAGTTTTGAGGATCACAGAATGAACAAAAGGAAAAACATGGTAAATCTATGAACATGTTCACCACTACAGTGGGGGCACCAAACTAGTAAATTCCTTCCAGTTCTTGTCTGGAAAACTAGAAAGCGGATTTTTGGGTTGGCAAAGATCTGTTTTCTCTCATTCTGGGAGAACACCCTGCTAATCTAGATGATCTAGATTTTGCTTTCACCTGACTGCGGGTTCCAGACTACAAACTTTTTACAAAATATTCTGTGGGTTGGAGGAGAGGGGCCTGGAAACAGTAGTATTCTGTAATCTAAAAACACCATCAAGTACTTTCCAGAGACTAAAACATTTTAAAAATGACCCTTGCAAACCACATGGCGGGAATGTGGCTACCACCTGGAAAATCAGAGCACAAGATCAAGCTGTCAAGATCCCTTCTGCTCTCCATCTACTCCATAACTACTAGAAAATGAATATGACAGGTGTAAAGTCAAGTTTCTGAACAGTGTATTAATCAGTTCCCATTGGCAGGGGTGCCCATTTGCCAACAGAGCACAGTCTATTTTTTAATACGTATTAAAAATTCTTACTCAAATTTTAAACTCCAACATTTGGCCGGCCTTAAGAAATTAAAAGTCATCCACTTCAAACAGAATTGATTTTAAAATACTCCCAAGTTCCAAAGAAATCGTAACACTTGACAAGACTGGCAAAGGAGTTCACTCTTGGATAAAAGAATTGAGGAGGGGAGATTTTGCTTACTTACTTTTCATCTGTTTTTTTATGGGTTTGGCATGATCCAGCCAGTGCTGAAAGAAAAAAATGTCTCATGAGGAATAGTTCATCAGCAAGATTACACATGACCCCTCCACCCCACCTCGTTACCCTGCACCAAAAATCTTAGTAATTCTACCCATAAAACTGAGCACCAAACCAGATGCGCTCTTAAGCTGGGGATCTGCATGCTGCTTGGTATGGTATAAGAAAATCTGTACCTTAAAAAAAAGTGCATTTTTTTTCTGGTGAAGGACCTATAGTTTCCATTAGCTTTTCAAAGAGATGCCTGGAAGACTTAAAAACTTTTAACTACTTGAGCTGTAAAACTCCCCTGGAGTCAGCAGAGCCACCAACAGTCTTTCCCATGTAGTTTCTCAGGTTACAATGGACCTTCTCCACTCATCCAAGGGGGCCTCTTTAACCTAGTGAAGACTGCAAACCCCATTGCCAAGAACTCTGCAGTGCTGTCTCCCGAAACACTAATATTATAAACTAAAAACTTGTAACTCCTTTATTCTTTTGCCAGGAAAATGACCCACACAGAAGCTGAAGATAGGCAAGGATTCACCTAAGAAATGTTTGCTTTGGTTAGTGCAGGCATTTCAACTTTCTCCAGCATTTTCACCAGAAGAACCACTTTAGTCTTAGCCATCCAAGGAAATTACAGAACCTTTTCCCTCACGTAAAGGTATTGCTTTTGTTGATATGACAGTCCTGGGAGCAGCTTAACTTCCATGGAAAACTACACTGAGGTATGATACGACACTGTAAACCCCTCCATGTGACTGTAAGACCCCAAGGGCAGGAACCATGTACTTAATTATCTCTGTTTTTCAAGTCTAGTAAGGACCTGCTGGGTACCACGCTCTTCCCTGGACTTGGAAAACAACAATAAATGTTAACTAAAGCTTTCTTTAATGAGGCAAATGGGGACTTTTCCATCACTTTATGTAAGTACAAAATACACGCTGAACGTCACTGCTATAATACACGCTGAACGTCACTGCTATAACAACAGTTGGAATGACACAGTCAGAGTGGGCTTCTGACTAGCTCTTGCGAACCAGAGGCCATTCTGCTGACTGCCAATATGCTTTCAGAAGCAATCTAAACTCTGCACATTCTGATAATGAGAAAGGGTGGGACTAAATTAGTACCAACGTGTACTCTACACCTTACCAAAGAGCCCATTGTGACAGTGAAGGAGGAGGGGTAAGGAAATACAAAAGCAAATAACGGATGAATTATAACACAATAAGCTATGAGCAGAGCAAAGGGAGAACGTGGGCTTTTATCATCTCCACTCCCGGCTAAGCAACCATGTAATAAAAGCAGCAGATCTCCAAAGCAGGATGTGGATTTCAAAGGCACAAGCACAGGATGCTTTATCTCACTGCTAATAGCTTTATATTGGAAATGACCTAAATGTCCATCAACAAAGACAGAGGGGAAAAAATGGCTCATCCATATAATGAAACACTATTCAGTCTTTAAAACGGATCTAGGCCTTTATTTATTGCTGTGGCAGAAGACACAGCACAATGTTAGACCGGAAAAAAAAAAAAACCAACTAGGATCGTGTTTATATGAAATTATTTCCTATCAAGATGGGTTCAGAAGGATTTATAGAAGTTATTTTTGGAGGTGGACCTCTGAACACCATTTACGGTTTTAAAAAACTTTTCTGCATACTTTTAAAAAAATTTTTAATGAGAATATTATTTTCATGGGGGTAGACATGGTTATTGTTGCTATCATACAAGTCATTCATCATTTGCCTGTGAGGCAATTTTTAATGATTAGTTTGCTGCAACAGAATAAGAGGTCACTGCTGCTTTCAACAAGCTTGCATCCTCTCTCTCCCCTACCCCATCACCTTGGTCCCCTAGGAAGACTGACACAGAATGATACAAGCAGAGTACTTGCTTTCCTGCGGAAGTATCATGGCAATCACTATGACCAAACCTGCCTTCCCTCACTTTCAAATGAATTCACCATTACCAAGCAAAGAAAGTTCTCCCTGCAGCCAGACTTCTAATCTCATTAGCCCCGGAGGCTTAGAGCTTAAAGGAGCTTGTCCTGTTTCTTTCCCTTTCTCAAGTCTGCTTGTATCTGGACTAGAACAAGGTTGAGCCCATCTTCTCTCTGTTAAGTGCTAATCCTGGGCCAGGTCCAACAGGTGTTGCCGGCAGCTGTGATTTCTGACCCTGACTGTGCACCACAGTCAGCATCACCCAAGTCCCACCCAAGCCTCACGCAGCAGCATCTCGGGACATGAGTGTTGTTTAAAGCCCGCATCCATTAAACATTTACTGCTACAGTTTTCCATGTCTTAATGATCTTCACAAGCTTGAAACATTGATGCCCCCTTGTAAAAACTGCTGCAGACCTCTATAAAATCTCAAGCAGTTTCAGGCTTTACTGGCCAAATGTCGATGCCAAGGATAACTCCCAGACTGATCACGGCTAGACACTCCCTCCCGATGGCAGACTGCTCTTCCCTGTGGCCACAGTGTTAAGGATACTCCTGCCTCCCTGCCGGTTGGCCTCCACTCTGCCCTGTCCAAAGCGGGGTCTGCGAGGATAAAAGCCAGTGAAACATCTGGGCCCTGGCTAAGCTGAGAAAGGACTCAGAAACCACTTATTTTAAAGCTCCTCGACCATGTGGGGTTCAGAGCAGGTTTGCCTGCCTGCACCCGGGGCGATAAGAACCTCAACCACAATAATGAAACATGAGATGATAAAATCTATCATTTATCCAACTAGTTGAAAATGACCTGATTTTCTTCTTAGCTGCAGGAGTGGACCAGACTCTGACAACTGATGTCTAATCTGGAGGACCACTTTGTGATGTGGAGACCCGAGTACCAAGGCCTAATGTGGCATTCATGAATCATGCCCTGAGCCCTGCTTGAAGGATTCAACAGCCACTGGACCCATCCCCAATGCTCATCAGCATCCTGGCCAAACACAGCCATGTCGCCTGTCGCACCAGCTCTCGCTCTCTCTCTCAACAGACCATTAAACCAGTCACTAGACATAGACAGGTACATTTCCAAGTTCAGAGGGCAAGATACTTAACTCAAATACTCTAATGGGTATTAGAAAAGTGGTTTCTGATCTGAATTTCTTGTCCAAGTCCATCTGGAAAACTATCCCATAAATCAAGATGTGAGATGACTTGGCAAAGTCCATCTGTTCTAATTGTACATCAGTTCTGGAACTATGACATATGTCAGCTGGTTGTAGAATTTAATTGTTTAAAATCTACTCAGAAGAACTTGAACACAAGGGCCAAGAGAAGCTCAGGGGTTGAAGAGGGTTTAAATACTCTTTGTCGGAACAAGCCCTGGGTTCTCACCATCAGGTCTGAGCTTAACTGGCATTCCCTCAAGCTGATAGACTTTCTTGGCTTATGCACAGTGTCTAGTTTGCATTTAAGTTAGACTTGGAAGGAATTTAAAGGGTAATTGTGCCCAAAAAATGAAAAGAGAAGGAAGGGAATGAACACTTTGGAAGCTTACTAGGTGTGATACTGTGGTTTATAATAAGAAACATGTATTGAACTTTGTCCCATTTCTGGCACAGAGCTCCAAAAACCTCAAATTTCCTAAGTTGTGAGAGCAATACAAGTACCCTGGAATTCATAGCAAACTCCCTTCAAACACACCTGATTTTATGTTAATGAGGGAACTTTTGGAAAGCACCTGAGGATGGGGACTGGTTGACAGCAGGAGAACCCACCAAGCGATCAGAAAGCTAGAACTTCCAAGTGGCCCCCTCCCCTTGGACTTGCAGGGGTGGGAGGACGTGCTGGAGGTGGAAACTGTCACCAATGCTGATGATTCAATCAATTGCATCTATGCAGTCAAACCATAAAATGTCCATAAAATGTCAAAAGTACAGGGTTCAGAGAACTTCCAGCTTGGTGGACACATGGGATATTGGAAGAGTGAGGCACTCGGAGAGAACCCAGAAGCTCCGCACCCTCCTCCTAGCCCCTAACAGACCCTGTCCTATACATATCTTCTTTCTGGCAGTTGCCTAGTTACATCCTCTTATGATGAACTGGCGACCTAGGAATTCAGATCTTCCTTTGATGTCCCTGATTCTCTATAGCACATGAATCAAACCTGGGGAAGAGGTCACTGGGACCTCCTACCTACAGCCAATGGGTCTGAAGCACAGGTGGTAACCAGGACTTGTGATTGGCACCCGCAGTGGAGGCAGCACTCTTGTCAGACGGATCCCTCTGGGGCTAGACACTACTCTAGGTAGACGGTGTCAAAATTAATTGCTTGGTGGTGTTGGAAAAAACACACAGTGGACTGTGTTGCAACTGTCAGTTTTTCAGGCCTCATGCAGATGAAGGCAGCTGTGGAGAGACCACACAAGGTACCCAGGATTGCAGGCTCACAGGCAGAGATTCAAACTCAGGCCGGAATCCATCTCAGTCCTGGTCTCTTGGCCGCGTGCTGGCTTATGGCTCAAGTACCTTCTGTGCCTACAGGAAGGATCTCACTGCCTCATTCAAAAGGAAGCCCTGGAAACTCATTGGTATCAGCTCTGTGAGGGCCCCTTGAGGATTCCTCTATGGTGACAGCAGAGATCCCTTTATCAGTTTCCAAAGCAGCACCAATATTTGCACCCAGGCAGGAAAACACTTGCCCTGCTTCACATTGATAACATTCAGAAGTGAACTGCAGGGCATCCTGCAGCCTATTTTGAGCCTTGCCTGTATTGCTATGGACAACAATGGAAGAAGACAGAAGGTCAGGGTTCACAAGCCCCAGGTCTCTGCTCCTCAGTGTGTGGTCATGAGCAAGGACTGAAAGTGGGTGAAATGTATTTTTAACAAAGTGATTTTTAATTATTTTATTAACTACAAAAGAAACATGTAAGACTTAGAATACTTTAACATTGTCTAAACCCTTTCTCAGTATTGTCTAAAGTTTTTTTTTAGATTGCCCCAAAATCCTCACTCTCTTAGTTTTAATCGTTTTACTAATGTCCAGACAGAGTCCATCTCCAGACGATTGAAGACTTGTTTTTTTGAATGCTCCTCCTTCTCTTTCACGCTGTCTTCTCCTTGTCACCTTCAGGTAGCAGAAACTTTATGGTGCTAAACTAGCAAAGTTTACTTTCTTCTCAGGCCTAACTTTTGCACGGCCTCTTTTAGATACAAATCAAACTTAGCAAAGCAAACTCTAACACGGAGTTCAAATCTGCAAACTCTTTAACTGCTTTCAGCACACATGCTGCCAGCCTGGGCCAGCCGAGGGTTGAAGGCCCTCGGTGGCCACGTGGCCAAGCTCACATGGCTCACATCTTTACAAGATGGCTGATTCCCATCTCTCTTCTACTAAACCTCTCTCTCTATCCAGTCTCCATATTCAAATCTGCATCAAATCCTTTTTTTTGTTTGCACACCCTTTATATACCCTGATTTCCCGCCTTCCAGGAAATCTGTTTCACTTAGACTATTTTACTTTTTTCTTCCCCCTGCATCCCCCTGAAGGAAAATTTCAGCTAAGGTTATTTTTCCATTTTAACATTACCTGTCCTTAAAATCTGCAATCTTAAACAGGAGACAATAGGAGGAAGCACACCCTATCAGGACCACCCCCTTCTATATTCAGTTTCCCCATCTGAGTCCGAGCTATCGCTAACCACGGTTTGAAGAAGTGAGTGAGTCCACAGAAACGGGAATGAACCATTCAAAGGGAGGAAGGTGGTTTTCAAAAACTTTCTCTTAAGAGTCACAGGTCTTGTTCTTAGTGTTCTTCCCCTCCAGGTATCTGCAGAATGGTGAACATGCTGTCCTGTCTGCACAGATGGCAGGCGGGATGGACTTCCCATCACTCATGAGAGCTAAACCAGGTTGCTGTCATCGCACCATCGTGCCTGTAGTATCCCTTGGGCCATTCTGGCAGCTGCCAGAGCTGTGCCAAGCGCTCTTCACCCTGGGCTTCTTATCATCCACATGCCAGATTCTATCCTGCAAAAATATGTGACGAGTCTTGGGACAAAGACCAAAATTGCCTTGTCTGCATTCTTTGTGGCAAAATATGCCACCATAAAACGCTGGCTTTTCACATTGGGAGCACTTAGGAATGGGTTTATGGTGGCCACACCCATCTTCCAGAACACCTGTTCCAGAGAGAGGGGGAGTAAGGCACCTCTTAGGTGGGGTTGTTTATTGTTATCCCTGCCTGGAAATCCTTGTCACTCCTCTGCCTGGCAATTCCTTTCATTTCCTGCGATCTACACCCACGTTCCTCTTACTAACTTGTTCGACTCATCCACGATGCCCAAGGAGCCAGTCCCCATTCAGGCTCAGAGTGTAAACCTGAACACACTTGCCCAAGGGATGACTTCTCTGCCTCCCGCCCCAGCACATGGCAGGCAAGGACAGTGTCTAGTCCAGCCTACTCCTGCACCAGAGGGCTTAGAATCAAGGTAGCTCCAAGGCAAAGGTTGATGACTGAAAGGTAGGTGCATGCGAGAAAGCGCAAGAGAGCAAGAGAGAGAGTGAGAGAGTGAGGGAGGAGAGAGAGGAGAGAGAGGAGAGGAGAGAGAGGAGAGAGAGAAGAGGAAAGAGAGCAAGAGAGAGCGAGAGAGAGCAAGAGAGTAAGAGAGCGAGGGAGGAGGAGAGGAGAGAGCGAGAGAGGAGAGAGAGTGAGAGAGAGCAAGAGAGTGAGGGAGAGAGAGGAGAGGAGAGAGGAGAGGAGAGACGAGAGAGAGAAGAGGAGAGAGAAAGCGAGAGAGTGAGAGAGCGAGGGAGGAGAGAGGAGATGAGAGAGAGGAGAGAGAGAAGAGAGCAAGAGAGAGCGAGGGAGAGAAAGGAGAGGAGAGAGAGGAGAGAGAGAGAGAGAGATAGAGAGAAACAAACTGTGTAATGGAGCCAGTATAGCCCAGTGGGAAATGAAATGAGACCAGGTTCTGAATCCCAGGTGTCTCTCACTTTAACCTTCAAAGTTTCCAATGTCTCTTAAGCCTCAGCTTCATCGTTTATAAAATGGATCTGCTTCATGACCAGCTTTAAGATCAGGGATGAATGTAACAAGAGTTACTTAGTTGAGCGTTTAATTTCAGTGCCTGGCCCAGAGCTCATGAGAGCAGGAACTCAGTAAACAGCAGCTATCAAGACTAGGCAGAGAAAAAATTGGGTGGGTATGGGTCAGAGACCCAGATTTCAGAAAGCAGCTCTGCCATGTGAAAATAAAGCTTTGAGCTGAGCAACAGTGAGCCCTAGCAGAGTGGATTCCTGGGTGGACTTCCTGCTTTGATATGGAAAAGGGAAACAGGAGGCCCCAACCCCAACTGCTAAAAATAGGCAATGCCAATAGACTTTGACCTTGCTGCAGGGCTAGGCAGGGCACTATGGAAACCAAGCCTGGCTCCTTGCAGGGAGCTGGGGATGTGAGAGCTGGGGAGCTGTGCCAACCTTCCTGCCATTGCCAGCCCTCTGATTTGCATGTCAGGGGCTGGCTGGGGGGTGGGGGTGTGTCAATTTTTACAGATGCCTCAACTATGGGGTAATAAGCCAGTGGCCAAGTGGAACCCCCACCTTCTTCCCAGAAACACACCTCTCACAGCACCCAACAGCCTACCATCAACCTCCTTCTAGTCCCTTGGAAAAATCACTGCTACCCTAGAAGCTGGCTCCGCAAACCTCCTAGAGGAAGGACTCTTGCCTAAACTGTTACGGCTGCTCCTGTACACAAGGTGGCTTTGCAGGTTCCCACTCCCCTTCTCAGTGCTGCCACTAGAAGCTGGAATGACTTTTGCTTCCCCCTTAGCCTGTCTGGGTAGGAAGAGGAGGCCCACACCAATCTGTGTGTTACAAAACTCTCTGTCCTCCATGACTGTACTCCCTTCATTTCTCTGTGACTCATACACTCAAGAAACAGGAGACTCAAGAGTCCAGTGTACAAAAACGAGAATTTAACCTGAAACCACAAAACCTGGTTGGAGTTGAGCTGTGCGACTGATTAAGTGACTTGCCAAGGTCAAAAGGCTTTGGTTTCACCATCTAGGAGATGGAAAATTTTGACAGATGGCTCCTAAAGTTCCTTCTGGGCTAAAGAGCAAGTTCTAGGCTGTGTGCCTTTTCATAAAGAAGAGTCACCCAGCCAGGCACGGTGGCGCATGCCTTTAAGTGACAGCTTATGGAGTTGTGGTGGGGTCTGGGGAATCTTGGTTGGAGACCGGCCCGGGGCAACATAGTGAGACCTAGTCCCAAAAAACAGCTGGGTGTGGTGGCACATGCCTGTAATCCCAGCTACCTGGGAAGCTGAGGCTGGGGATTGCTTGAGTCTGTGGTACCCCAGGCAATGTGAGCCTGCGGTTCCATGGACAAAAATAGCGAGACCTTGTCTCAAAAAAAAAAGAAGAGTCATCCAGAGAAGAAAAGTCCTAAACAGAGGATCTAATATACAAGGTTTGTTCACATACATAAATTAGGAACTCGCGGCAAATGAACAAACTACCATACAAAGCAAAATGAGCTCAGAGAAACGTTCCCCTAGAGGAAAATGTGTCAGGAGCAAAGTCCATGCTGTGGAAGGACTGCCATCTGAGAGTGTGGCCAGAAATTAAACAGGCTGAGGAAGTGCCTCAGAAGGGGGATGGTGCCAGCCCAAGCAGAGAGGAAAGTGCAGGGTTCTTGACTTCAGGTTCTGCCATCAGAACCAGGAACCCAGTCCAGCTAGAAACAAAGGCCGATGAGCGAGAAGCGTCTCTGGATCCTTGTGTCTACAGAGCTGGATGCTGAGCAGGCTTCAGCACCTGTGGAGTGTGAATGCCTGCAGGTGTCTGCCCTGGGAAGGGTGCCTGGACCCTGCTGTCCTATCCTCCTGCCCGCACAGAGCAGGCTGGCGGGCAGGAAAGCCTGGCGAGGAGGAAGCAGATCTCACAGCAGAGCTGATCATAACAGAGCCAAAGGTGTGGGGCAGGAGGGGAGGGTGCGTGGGGGAGGTGGGATGTTACCTGAGCATGAGTGTGCACCATAAGGTGACAGGCACTGGGTTCTAAGAACAGAGGTGACCCATTCCTCTCTTCTCACCAGAGAGAGAGAGAGGAGGCAAGGGGCAGACACGCCTGCCTCTCTTTTAGACTCAAAATCACAGCATTAGAACTGGAAGTGCTCTGGGGAAAATGGGTCCAAGACACCCACTTTACACACAGGAAACTGAAGCCACAGGGAGGAAGAGTGACCAACTCAAGTGCACCTGGTGAGTCAGGGCCCCAGCTAGGTCCAAGGTCCAGGTCCGGGTCCGACTCCCAGTCCAAGGCCTGAGATTCTAAAGTCAAAACTACCACCTGCGGGAAGACACCTTAAAAGAAGGCAGAATGGGGAAGAATTCCAGGGACGAGGGCTGTGGAGGGGCAGACGCTGGAAGCAGGACTATACATCTGACGCGCAGGAAGCAAGTGGAAATGGATGTGAGACGCAGGCATAGAATGGAGCCTGGACCTCAGGCTCACCCCCTTAAGACAGAGCTCCATGGAAAGGCTGGAGAGAGAAACACAGCTGGGCAAGCGTCTGCGTGCCATGCCTCTGTCTTCTCAGCAAGAGGGGAGACCAACATCAGGAAAGAGTCCTGGGAAACTGGACTATGAGTCTGGGCAAGATCCAGAGGGGAACTGCGAGGCACTTAAGGCTGGAGGAGCAGCTCAGGGGCTTGGATTTTGCTGAACCTGTGATCCGTGCCATCGCCAAAAGACACGGTGTGACTCTTCAGCAATGCTTGGCAGTCATGAGAAGCAGCAGAGGAAACAGATGGGTCGGCGTTGCGGGGACAGAAGAATCAAAGGGCAACTGAGGACACAGGTGAGCCGGCTGCGGCTTTGCTAGGGCAGAGAGGAAGGAGCCAGGACGCTAGGAGAAAGGAGAGTAAGCTGGGCAGGGATTGATTAGGAACGAAGACTAAAGGTCGCTGCCCCACAAAGATGGACTAAATGGACATGGTTGTGGAATTCTGGATCCTGGAGCAACCGGGTGGCATTAAAACCCAAAGTCAATCTGTCAGGTTCTGAGAAAGAGGCAGGGAGAACAGTGTCCAGAATGCTGAACCCAAAGGTTGATCAGGGGCAAAGAAAAACTGAATCAACAGAGGCCTTGCAGGAAGGGAAGGACAGTGGTGAGGTCAGAGGCCAGGGTGCAGGGTGGTCCAGCTGTGAGGGAAGCTGAACTAGATGGAGGGGTGGAAGGGAATATATCAGTCGCCTCTTCCCTAGGCCCCCCGGGGGTCCAAAGTTAGAGTCTCCAGCTGGGAAATGGAGAAGGAATCCATACCATTAACACAAGGAGGGGCCAGGGCTAGGTGTGGTGGTGCATGCATCTGTAATCCAAGTGCTGGGAGGCAAAGAGGCCAGGGATTGCTTGAGTTGGGGATTCGAGACTACTCCAGGCAACATAGCGAGACCTGATCTCGAAAAAACAGTCAGGCGCAGTAGTGGGCACCTGTAATCCCAGTTACCTGGGAGACTGAGGCTGGGGATCGCTTGGGCCAGTGGGATCGGGACTACCCCAGGCCACACAATGAGACCTAGTCTCAAAAGAAAAAAAAAAAAAAAAAAAACCAAGAAGGAAGCATCTAGAAGGTTCAAGGTAATGGGGCAAGGAGAGTGGGGGAGGGAATAAACAGGAAGTCCTGAGGGTGGCAGAGGGATTAGGAGAGTCTACGCAGGAGGTGCTGAGCCAGGATGCACTTAAGCCCCCACCCCACAGTTATCATCATATAGACTAATGGTGATGCTTACATTCTCAGGCTGACCCAACTTCAGGTACCAATTTTGAGCATCTTTGCCTAATATCTGTCACTGGGGGATCCAGAAAGTCCCTCAAAAGTATCTTTCTCTGGTGGAAAGGTTTAAGCACACAAGATGCGCACCAGGTCTCTATTGGGAAACCCAGCCTTTCACACGCTGTTGAAAATAGCACCTTTCCCTGCTTTGTTTTTCCTAATATTTATCATCACCTGTCATATGAAATAGATGTTTATTGCTTTATCCGTAGTGCTCAGAACAGGCCCCGCACATAGTAGGCATTCAGCAAACATTTTTAGATGGTGGAATACATTATCTTTGACACCCAAAGCTAGATTCTGCTGGAGAAGCTTGGAGGCTATTTCTGAATGGTCTGTGAGAAAGAGGATCTGAACTAGGTTGAGTCCATGGGCTTTGCAGCTCCACTGTGACCCTTTCAGTCTCAGACAAAGCAAGTGTAGTCTTCGCTTACCTAAAGCAAGCTGCAAACTGGACTCAGGCAAGGACAAGACCTGTTTTAACTGCCCCTGAAACCATCTAAGCCTGGCTGGGATCCAGCTGTGTTCCCAGCAGAGATTCTTCACATGTAGCAAGACCCTGAAAAGACGGTGGTCACCTCTTCTGTTGCTTGAAGAAAAGGGAGCGCCACTAAAAGCACTTCTACAGTGACATCTCTGCTTTACTTCCGTGGTAATCTCTGTGCTTGGAATGTTTTCCTGATGCAGTCCCATGACCCTCCAGTGCTCTTTTCTTTCTTCTTCCCTGGTCAAGGAAGGGCACCATGGATGCATTTCACGTGGGCATCATCACTACCATGCCCACTCGTGACTGCAACAACAGCAGTTTTTAATTCCTATTTTTCTCTATCAAGTTCTAGCAACTGTGGCTGTACAATCAGCATGAAAAGTAAATCTGAAATGAATCAAGTAATACATACCGCGACCTGGGCAGAGTCGAGGAACTGGAGGCCAAAGTAATCTGTTTCCACGAGGTCCAGGTGGTACACGATCTGATCGAAAAGATCTTGGCCTTTGGCATGTTTCTGGAAGACAAATAGGTAGACTAAAATGTAGCATATAAGAGCTGCGTAAGGAACAAAAGGCTTGTATTACATACATATAGGTGCCACAATGCACATATTTAAAATTTTTGATTTGTTTTACTGTAATACAAACCCATCATTAAATCTAAGCATTTATATTGACAAGAAAAATTTTCAGCACCTATGGAACCCATGCCTTATTATGAACACCAGTAAATAAAGGGAAAGGATAAAGCATTGTACTTGGTTTTTTTCAGTTGTTGGCCTTTTTTTAACTGCTTAGATTTTTTTTGTGACCCAATACACTGGGTAACTAATGAGAAGTTAACAGAATAAACAGAAATTGATTCAAAATGAACTAAAAATCTATATGTAGTGCTGAAACTCTCAGAAAAAATAAGCACAAATCTGTATGATCTCAGATCAGACAATGGTTTCTTAGATAGGACTCAAAAAACACAGGCAACAGAAGAAAGAAAATAAACTGAATGTCATCAAAATGGAAAGCTATTGTGCTTCAAAGGCTATCAAGACACCAAGAAAGGGGGGGGTTAGGAGAAGGAGGGCATAGTCAAGGGGACCAACAACTATACAAAGACAACTGAAGTTGTATGATACTTAAAGTAAATAAATAAATTAAAAAAAAAAGACATCAAGAAAGTACAAAGACAACCCAGACAGAAGAAAAGTTCTGTAAATTACATATCTGATAAGGGATTCTATCTAGAATACAGAACTGTCACAATTTAATGATAAAAAGATCCAATTTTAATATGGGCAACAGAGATAGATACACAGGTATTACTCTAAAGATATGTATATATACATATATACATGTATACACATATATGTATATTGTGTGTATATATATTTGTATGCATACATATATTTAGATGCCCTACAAGCAAATAAACAGATGTTCAGCATTGTGCATCTTAAGAGAAATACAATCAAAATCATAATCCAATAGCACTTTACAGGGAGTAGGATGGCTATAATAAGAACGACAGATAATAACAAGTGTTGGAGAAGCTGGAAGTCTCATATGTTGCTAATGGAAGTACAAAATTGTGCTGTCACTCTGGGATATAGCCTGGCAGTTTCTCAAATGGCTAAACATAGAATTATTATTTGTCCCAGCAATTCCACATCTAGGTATATACCGATGAGAAATAAAAACATTATGTTATCACAGAAACTTATACATAAATATTTGTTTGTACAAAGCTGCATGGTTCCTAATAGCCCCAAAATAAAAAAAAAATAGCAAATAATGACATGATGACTAGACAAATCTGATCTATCCACACAATGAAATATTATTTGACCATAAAAAAGGAATGAAGTTCTAATATATGTTGCAACATAGATAGGCCTAGGAAAATTACACTGAAAGAAACCAGTTACAAAGGACTGCACATTATATGTGTTCAACTAATACAAAATGCCCAAAATAGACCAGATCTGCATAGAGAAAAACTAGATTAATGGCTACTTAGGGGTACAGGGTTTTTAGAGTGATAGCAAAGATGACTGGGTTTTGGGAGATTAAAGAAACAATCTAAAATCGATCATGGTGATAGATAAGAAACTTCATGAATATACTAAAAGTCAGTGAATGCTACACTCTGGAGAGGTGAATTGTCAGGCATGTGAATTTCAACCAAGCTATTAAGATAGTAAGTGGGAAGAGTTTTTCTTTATATTATATTCCAACAAATAAACAATGAAGGAATACAGAACTGCAATATCATTTTGCAGCTTTTAGGGATGGTAGACATGAAACACTGGGCATCAGAGGCTACTAACATCACAACAGGAGACTACCAGCTTTTGGGGGCTCCAAGTAAAGAACACCCCATCACCCAGAGCTAACCCCATGCCTCTCTCCACACAAAACCAAATCAGTCTGGACACAATTCAAGCACCAGAACCAACTGCCAACTGTAGAACATGCAGAGGGTCATTCTGAACCACATGGGGTGGTCATCGGCAGGACCCAGCCTGCAGGAAAGTCTTGAAACAATCCAATTTCTTCAAAAACAGATACAGGAAAAAGGAGAGGTAAAGGGGAAACTTACATATTAAAAGATCATTTTTAAGAGACATTAAAAAAAAGAAAAGCCCACAGAACCACACCTATGGTCTCATCAGGAGTAGATGGGACATAATTCCAGTTCTGATATGCCATCCAAGAGAGCAAGGCACCACTCTGTTCCATGGGAGAGGAAGGTCACAGGGCCAGGGCATCGGCTTCACAGCAAAACGACAAATTGAGGGAGAGAAAATGACCTGCAAAGGCTATCAATACATTTCTCCCCACAACAAGTAACTTCTTTACTGACAATGGCTGGGGATGAGGCCCCTATGCTGGAGGGCAGAGCTATAAGCCAAAGAGATAGCATAACAGCACTGAGAATGGACAATGAATGGCCTCAAAAGAGCATGGACTGGCTGTCCAATGGAAAGTTAAAACTGAAAACCTACCAGCACATTTACTGTCTGTGTCCCAGGAACACAGTCCCTCACCTAGCAAAAGGACATGGGCATAGAAAAGAAAGAGACCAATGGACTTAACATAGATCAAGAAACATCAAGGAGAGAGGAGTCTAAGCGACCAGAGGGGGTGTTGGAGAGGGGAAAGCATTCCACTAATCATTTGCTGCTGATATAAGAAATCTGAAAAAGGGGAAAAAAAAATTAAAAAACCCACATGAGAACATTAAAAACGAAAGACTTCAATGTCTAGGCTGCATACATCAGTGATAAAAACTGAAAAGGTGTGATTACAACACAGTCGGGGCAGCTGGAATTCTTGGGGCGGGGAGGGGCTGTGTCTGGAAGGGGTCTGGGGGTGGTCCACCTGGCTGGGTAGCAGGGTTCCAGTTCTTGACTTGGGTGATGGTAGTGGAAGGATGTCTACTGACTGGTAATTTATCAAGGTGTAGTAGCTGTAGCTCTGTTTCATTGGTACATCTGCATTTGTGTTTTACCAAACAACAAAAACAAAAGGCAAACCCATAGTGATGCATCACTTCAGATTTTCAGCCCTAAAAATATTCCTTCGAATGCAACAATTCAACAACAAATCAGCAACCATGAACAGCCAGCGCCATAATCTTAAGCATCAGCTACCAGGGAAATCAAAGAGGGTTCGGAGAAATAGCAGAAACCGCCACCATGGGGGGCACAGAACTGGGGTGCACCAGAACTCTGGAACACCATTTGTCTCTTCTAAAGGGTAATTATGAAGATAAGACAGAAATAAAGAATCTCATGACAACATTAGGCAACCAGACAACAAAGGGATAAGAAACTGATTCTAACTACTTAAAAATACGCATGTGTTGTCCATGGACTGATTCAGTAGAAAACAGAAATTAATGCAAAGACAAAAATAGCTGTGTTAGGTTGGAAAAATTACGAATGGTTTTCTTCCCGAGTTTTCATTGACATTGATTCTTGGGCAGTTGTTAAGGCAGCAGATACAATGTTTTGAAACTTACCTTTCTGTGTATCCAGAGGATGTGGCTTACGTACACAATGGAGTACTACTCAGGGATCAAAAAAGAGAACTTCTGCCATTTATGGCAACATGGATGGAGCCAGAAGGGATTATGCAAAGTGAAGAAAGTCAGACTGAGAAAGATAAATACTGAGTGGTTTCACTTACATATGGAGTATAGAGAAATCAAACAAAGGATTAGGAAAAAGCCAAAGCTTTAAGCTGACCATAGAACAGGGGAGGGAAGAGCACAAGGGGCAAGGGGTTAAGGTGGTGGGAGAACTACAGAGACTACACCTGATGGGAGAAATCAGATATTATCCACAAATTAACAACAATATGAGGAAATAAAAAAAATTTTTTTTAAATCAAAGCCACCATTCTGGCACTCTTCCCTGGACACATCAGGAGCTACCTATGTCAACACCCCATATCTCAAAGCCCTATCTCAGAGCTTCATCAGAAGCTCTCCAGGTAGCACAAGATTAGAGTCGCGCTTTCGCAGCAGGATGTACAGAAAGCACTGGACTGGGCGGAAGTGGCAGACCTTTGCTCTGGTCCTAGATGGACCCCTGACACCCCTGAAGCAACTCACAATTCCCCCAAATCCCTAGTGGTAGCCTAGGTTTCTCCAACAGCTGCAGATCGGACACAGCACCCTAAAATATAGAGTTTTGCCAAAGCTTACGTAGCCCCAAACCACCCTGCTCCCACACTGATGTCTCGTAGGGTTCACCATGCAGATATGCAATGCTACCACTCATATATGAACTGAAAATGCAGCCCCACGCATATACAGTGAGGGCAGTCAGTCAAAGCTCCTGTCTTTGACATTCCAAATCATACTTTTCTGGTGTCCTTCCAAATGGCTCTTACTTAGCAGGAGCACAACATGGAAGCTGGGAAAAGAAACTCTCCTGGGGGTGATGGGCCCCTGCCACTACACCAGAACAGAGTCTCTCCAGGTAAAACACTCAGTTGGACTTAAAGATGCCAGGCAGTAGAGTCTGGCAGGTAGAAAAGCATCAGCCAAGTGTCCTCTTTGGCTTTTTCTGCTGAAGACAGCATTCCCAACGATCTTTTCTGATGCCAAAAAGCATGTGGTAAAATTATGAGGATTATGAAGACTGGTGTTGGGGGAAGGGGGAGTCCTCTAAACAGAAGTCCCAGTGGGAAGAATGAAGAATGGGGTGGGGTGGAAACCACAACACTTGAGCCCACCATCTTTCACTCCTCCCAGCCTGAAGAGTGTCCACTTTCAAGACCAAGAAGGCTCCAGATAACTTAGTCCACTTGCACCATCAGCACACTGGGGGTAGGGTTGGGCAGAGCAGGGAAAAAGACTGTAGAATCCCACGAGTTGTCACCTCAGGTTTAGCCTGAACCAGGAGTCTCCTGTCCTAGAGGGGTGGCCGCTCCTGTGTGCCTTTATTTCCTGCAATTACAACGACGGCCAGTAGCTGGGGCTCCCATGGTCCTGAGCACTCTGACTGAGCCCTCCCTGAACACAGCCCTGGTCACCAGCACACCTACTCCTGGCCCTCCACACACAAAGCACAGGGCCAGGCTGGCACACAGCAGGCACTCCATGAATGTGCACTGTGTTCTGCACAACTGACGAGCTAAGGCCCATGTGGGGTGTGGAGCCAGGAAAACGATACTCTGGATGGGGCAAGCACACAGAACAGAACCATTTCTCACAGAGCAGCCAGCAAGAAAAATGAGAAACACTCATTAAAATCTTTTCAAGTTAAATACTCCATGAACAAGTGCCTAGGGAACTGTGTTGTACTTCCAAGGCTGTTTACCTAAACACAATTTTGCGGCTATTAAGTGAAGTGCTGTCTGGTGGTTATAATAGGAGATGTGTTAATGTGACAAAATTGGAAGGCACTCCTCATTCTCTGCAGTTAACTAGGCCTCCTCCTCGGTATAAATGCATTTTCATTCATTCATTCAACAAATATTTATCAATTGCTTATCAAGCACCAGATAACATTCTAGTTGTGTGGTGCACCGTGGGGCCACAGCATCTGAAGGGAGGAACCTGCAGGCAGCCCTCACTAGTCAGATATTTCTTGAGGAGCAAAGTCATCCAAAGCAGACTGAGATCCAAACCCACAAATTCTGAGGGAACACTTAGCTCCCTGCATTTTTGGGCAGAAGGGCCGGCATGGAAAATCTTACTGAGTCCAGATCCCCACCTAGAATTCAGCAGGCTTCCCCAGACGCAGCAGGGCAGTGAGCTCTACTGAGCCCTGGCATCCTCCACCCCTCTCCACACCTCACCTTTCACAAGAACCATAACCAGAGGCTTTGAGTCATTATGTCTCTTTGTAGCAGCGCCTTCGGATCTGAAAGTAGCTCAAAATACCCAAGCTCATTAAAGTCATGTGTAAAATAAGAGCACAGAGTTGCCAAGTCAAGTCTGGGTCAGGCAGCCAGCCAGCCGGGCAAGGCATGGACACGGCGGACTCTTTGCCGGCATGTTAGCGCTTCCGAGTCTGCTAATTTACTGGTTCCCAGACACCCCCTATGAGGAGAACCACAGACAACTGATGTCATCACCGTCCCCCAAATAAGTGAGTGATCCTGACACTCTAAGATAAGAGGTAGTTGGTACTGAGCTAACAGGCTAACTGTGGCCCTGGGAGAAGGCAGGAGATAGAAGCCAGTCCATGCAAACTGCATTAGTCTCTGCAGGATGAGGAACAAGGTTTCCCAGACTGGCTGGAAAGGAGAGAATGAACTGTGTGTGAGGGAGCCAGCTGAGCGTCCACATCCTAGCTGTGAACTAAAATGGGAAAAGCCTAGGCAGAGAAGGGATTGCAGCAGTCAGCTTCTGGCAGGCACATGGGACCCTCCATCCACCTGCTCCACAGGCATCTGTGGCACACCCGCTGCACGCACCCTCAGAAGGCCACATCACGGCATCTGCACTCAGCTACAGCCCCGGGCACCCCAACCCTGGAGTCCTAGTAGGTCTTGGGCCTCCCAACCTAACGTCTATCTTCTCCATTTCCAGAATGCCTCTTGGTCACATCTCTGCACAGAAACACCCACCAGGGCATGAACTTCAGGCTACTCAGCCAGGTGCCTGGGGCTCTTCAGCCAACATCCAATCCATGTCTTATCTTCCCAGGCCATCCCTGTGCTCTGGAGCACTGAAACACACTCACCAACTATCTTATACACCTCAACATATGCTTCAGGCTGCTCCACCCCAGCTCTGCCTGGGCCTGGGAACTCCCCCTCTGACCACATCCCCACACCTCTTCCCGCCTCCCCACCATGATCCCCACAGACACTGCAGTAAGTTGTCATTCAATTGCTGGTGGACAGCAATCTGTCATGCTTGTCTTTGCTTCTGTACCAGCTGACATTTTGAGGCTCAAAAAACGGAGATGCCATGTGATTAACGAGGACCCGCCATTTTCACAAGAGTCTGCAAAGAACCCACTTTTCAGAAGTCTGATCTTTCTGGTTCATGACTGGGCTGGGACTCTACTCTGCTCAGGAGGAACAGGGTGCACCACCATGGCCCCTCCTGGACCTTCTGTGCTCTAGTGAGTCTAGACTGCAGGTATTTGGGGAGAGACCACACTACTTGTGACTGTACCCCATACTATACCCCATATGACGCCTTACATATACTGCACCCTATCAAGTACTGAGTTTTTAACATATGACTGTGATTGTTTCTGAACCTAAGCACAGGCTTTTGCCTTTGTTCCAACTGAATTTCATCATACAAACTGACTTACCTTTCCTGTTGAGACTATTATGAGTTCTAGGTTTTATCCCATATAACTGACTCCAGTTTTACAGTCTGAGAAATCCGTTGTGTGTTTGTGGGGACAGGGGTGTCAAAGTGGGAAGTCAGGGGCGTGGTCTTCAGTGTAACAATATTAAGAGCACCCTAGTGTCCAGAACCCAATTATAAATATACACCGTTTTACCGTATAGAATCAAGTCCTGGACTCTTACATGTAAGCATATGGGTTAGAAACCTTGTTTGATCTCTTTTCTAGAGCCCTCCAAGAGCCTCTTGATCTGAAAAAAATAGGGTGCTCTCATTTTCCTGTCGACCTTGCTAAGTCATTGTGATACTAAGATTTAAAAGAGGACCCTCAAATTAATGAAAATGGAACTACCATTTGAGCAATTGCTCTCTTGGGAATCTACCCAAAAGAGACTTCAATGTGGGTACAAAGGGACACCTGTGCTCGGATGTTTACCACAGCACAATTTATAATTGCAAGGACATGGAAGCAACCTAAATGCCCCAAAACAGATGACTGGATGAAAAAAATGTGGTATATATACACGATGGAATATTAGTCATCAATTAAAAATGGCAAACTTGATGATTTTATGACAACATGAATGTACTTAGAAGAAATCATATTAGCAGAAACAAGTCTAAATGGTCTCACTAATATATGGGATATAGGAAAAAAATAAACAAAAGCCATGAGGAAAAGTCAAAACAAGCCAACCACCAAACTGAAGCACACAATTTGGGGCAGGGGGGCAAGGGGGGAAACAATGGGGAGGGTGGGGGGGGTTAATCCCTGGGATTACAAAAATGTGAAATTTACATATAAATAAATAAATTTTTAAAAAAATGATACTAAAGTCACTGATATATTTAAATATAATATTAATTTTTTTATACAATAAATTTACCATCCTTAAAAAAAAAAGAAAGAAATATATATTTGGTCATTTAGAAGACCAAAGTGTATGTCTCATTCACAGATGGTCATCAGTCACAGTCCTTGATCACTGTCCCCAAGGGTCTGGAAATTTCTATTATCAGTTAAAGGTGAAATGCTATGTTAATGAGTTATCTTTGGTAAAAACACCTGGGGTGAGGTTGGGAGGGGAAAGAGAAGCTGGTTGCCAGGAAAATCAAGAGGTATAGTGGGTGGAACTTCCAGTCCTACTTCCAGACCTCCAAGGACTGCAGAGGGGCTAGAAGACTGCACTAAATTGTTACTGGCCAGTTAGTTTATCAACCATGCCTACAGAACGAAGCCTCCATAAAATCCCAGAGGGAAGGAGAACTTCGGAGAAACTCCTGGTTAGGGAACATGTGAAGATTTGGGGAGAGGGATGTGCTTGGAAGAGGGCATTGGGGGGCTTTGTACTTACTTACCATACCTTGTCCTAAAGCATCTCTTCCATCTGGCTGTTCCTGACTTTTAGCCTTTGTAACAAACCGGTCATCTAGTAAGTAAACTGGTTTCTCAGGAATTCTGTGTGTCTCAGGCAATTACTGGAACCTGAGAGGGTGTCTTGGGAACCTCTGACTTATAGCCAGGGGCCAAGTGCACAGGTAGCTGTCTGGGATGGCAGCTAGCATCTGAAGTGGAGGCAGTCTTAGGAGACTGAGCCTTTACCTGTGAACCCTGATGTTATTGCCAAATAGTGTCAAAACTGAACTGAATTCTCTAATACCCTGCCCTGGTGGTGTTGGAAGGTTGACACATACTGCAGCTCAGAAGTGGTCTCAAGACACCAACTCTTCAGTGTATGAATAAAAGAGCAAGAAAGCAAGTCAACATAACTGTGGTATCCTAAACATAAAAAGGAATGATTGTTACTTTTACCCAAGTCTTCTTTCTCTCACCTGTCCATAGGAAAAACACTTTATTAAGCATTTTGCCATATGCTTAACAAAAATTGGGGTACAGAAGGCCCATCACTTAGAGTAGTGGCAAAATCTCACTTAAAGAAAAAAAAAAGGCTGGGCACGGTGGCTTGTGCCTGTAAGCTTCAGCCTATGAAGCGGCTGGGGCTAGGGATCACGGTTCGAGTCCCACCTGGGGCCTGTAGTGAGACCAAGTTCCAAAAAAATAGCTAGGCGTGGTGGTGCGCGCCTGTCTGTAATCCCAGCTACCTGGGAAGCTGAGGCTGGGGATTGCTTGAGTCTGTGGTACCCTGGGCAATGAGAGTCTGTGGTTCCATGGGCAAAAATAGCAAGACCTAGTCTCAAAAAAAAAAAGAAAAAAGAAAGAAGACTAGCTGGACATGATGGTGAGCGCCTGTAATCCAAGTGCTGGGAGGCAAGAGGCCTGGTATCACTGGAGCCCACGGGTTCGAGATGAACCCAGGCAACATAGTGAGACCTAGTCTCAAAAAGAAAAAAAAGAAGAAGACGACGACGACGAAGAAAGAAAGGAAAAAGAAGATAGACGTGCTTTGGGGATTTTTGTGGCCTGTGTTGGTCCCTAGAGACCAATTCCTTCCTTTCCAAGTTCTTACACACCTCTAAACAGCTCTCAGAACCCCAGCTGGGCTCTCAGCTGGCTTCCTGGTCAGCAGTTCCCAGAAGGTACCTGCCTCAGGGCCTGCTTTCAACTGTTTCTAAGAAGAGCTAATTTCACAGCTCGTTACCAGCACCTACCCCCAAAACTTGATAATGTGCTAATTTTCCATGAATCTTGGTAGGAAACTGGCCCTCAATCTCACACACTGCGAGCCTGTGAACACACACACACCACACACACACACACACACACACACACACACACACAGCCTACATACCCCCAGGGTCAAGGGACCTCAGTCCCCATTGCCATCACACTTGAATCATCAACAACAAAGATGAACTGTTTGATCTAGATGTTGTAAAGAAATATCTGAAACTACCCAATAAATTTCCCATGACATTTTCTCCTGAATGAGAAATGTCATCTTCAGCAAGACTGGGAGACTCAACACTGGGCTATACTGATCAAAGGCCTGGCAGAAATAGTCATGAAACACTGTAAGGCTGCAAAGCTCCATCTCCCAGCTGAAGAGTACTTCTAAGGAGCACAAAAGTCACCCCCATTTTGCAGAGGAGACTGGTCCGCAAGGAACTTCCAAGACCAAGTTCCTGGAAGTGGCAGAACTAGAGTCAGCACAGCCTCCTGAGTCTCAGGAGAGACTTTTCTACACTGCTTCTCCAGCCATTCAACTCACCTCGATGGCTTTGAGTGCGTACACCGTGCCCTGCAAACACGAGCTATTTCTTAAGCCCAATTCAGCAAGCATGATCTTGGGATACAAGGCTGTACACTCAGACCACAAACAGATCTCATGTTGGGGAGGCAATTTCACTTTGTCTGGGGGATGAGAATGTTGTGGTTGAGTGGAAATGTAGATTATTTGTTCACAAACTAACATAGAAATCCAGACAGCGGGCAGAGGCAGCAACAGTCTGGGTGGCTCCTGGAAATTCAATTCTGGTTAAACAGAGCACATGCTATTAATTTCCTGACTCGCCCTGCGAACAAGCTCTTGGAAGTCAGAGGAAGCAACAAAAACAACTGTTCTTAATTTTGATCAACAAGGAAGTAAGAGCAGCTTTAGAAGAAGGTGACTATCATCCTGGTATGGGAGTCTGCTCATGGGGTCCACCCACTCACAACCAGATTTTTCCACCAGAGACTGAACTCCATTATGTCAAAAGAGGAAAGACAGGCAAGCTTAAGCTTCAGGTTTATGTTTAATGTCCACTGCAGAGCATGGGCACTCTGGCTTCAACTAATGAAGGAGCTAGAGCACAGAGATGTGTTGCATTATTGATTAGCTATTGATTAGACACTGTGCCAGGCTGATATACTGTCTTTGGGCCAAGTTGTTTTTATATCTCAGTGGCAATTCAAAGCTCTCATTTGTTCCTACCACAACATGCCCCCTCATGGGGCTGTGGTGAGGATAAAGACCCCACTGGCCAAGAGTCTGCGAATCTTCTGTCAATTCACTTAATATCCAGGGAGCTCGATTTCTGTCTCCTTCGAGCCCCTTCCATGTTTGCTGAAGCAGAGATTTAACAATAAAGGGAGGGGCTCCCATTTATTCCTTCAGAGGTTAACAGAAATGTAGACAACTAAAGTCACTTCATTCTCGTTGCCCTGAAAACTGGTTTCACCCACCACTTCACATACTCTGCCTCCCACTCAATAAGAAACAATGAAACAGCCATGCTGAATGAAAACGTCTAAATTGTTGGTGAGATTATGGGTCATATTTTCATCTACTACCCTTACTGGCAGAGATGCTGATAAAATAACAAAGCCTCCCTAGAACAGAGGTCCACTAGACAGCTTTCTCCCAAAGTTCTGGATTGGGATCCTCTCTGTGTCCTACTGTGTTTCTACTGGGGACAGGGAATCATGTGATTTGTCATAGCGCTGTCTGCCCAACTGAGCCTAGTGAAGGGGTGGGGGCACAGACTGCTCCAGGACAGATGCCTCCCACCCTATCAGTCCCACTCTTATATCCAAGGACCAACATGAACATGGGGACTTAAAAGGCCCAGGAGGCAAACTTCTGGATAGTTCGCTTTAGAGTGGCTCTTGCAAATATAGCTTCAAGGTCTTAAGCCTTTTTCCTTGACTCTGGAAGAGTGAGGGATGGCTTCAACCACACAGAATATGGTGTCAGTGATGTTCTGTGATTTCCAAGAAGAGTCAACAGTTCCCTGGGAATGCTTACCCTGGGGAAAGTGTCAGCCACCATGTGAAAATTCCAGTGACCCGAGACTGTCATGCTGAAGAAGTCAGGAGCAGACATATCAGTGCACTGTGCCAGCTGGGTTCAGTCTTCTGGTCACCATTGTCAGGGTACCCAACAGGTGTATGCCTTGTGTGGGGCTTCCCAGTAGCCCACCAGTCAGCTGAGCACTCCTGGGTGACTTTGATCAATGTCAAGGAAACAAAAGCATCTTCTAACTGAGCCCCACTGAATCCATGACCAGCAGATGTCATGAGTCATGAAAATCAGTTGCTGTTTGAAGCCACTAAGCATTGAGGGAGCTTGTTCTATCATAATGGTGAACCAGAATGAAAACCATATGTTTTCACACACATAGCACCATGGTGTAATCAGTATGTGTATCTAAGAGACTAATTTTTGTAACAAAAAAAATTCTTTTAGGAAATCGCCATACTCTAATGCTGATTTACATGTCACCTGTGTAGAGATGAGGAAGTAGAATAATAAACATGAACTCTACTGATCACATATATATTTTTTATATCATTGTACACTCCAAAGTTCTCCTACCACCATGTCACCCATCATCCTGATCCCTTGTGCTCATCTATCTCCTGATTTTACCCCCTCCCCCCCTTGCTATATGCTTTAGTTCTGTTGTCAGTTAGTTAGTTTTAACTTTTTCTTGGAAAACGCTGTTCTTTGAAGGTCACTAACTATTTAGGAGAAAGACATTAAAATTGGGAATTTCTGGCTGCCTTACTCTACGTTCACCAAATATGTTTCACTAAATATTTAGTATTTCCAAAACTTCATTGGAAAGGGTCTAGACAGGATGAAGAGAGACCTGTGTAAGAAGAAATGCACCATGTAGTCTGTAGATGGAACAAACATGCAAAAAAGGTGTTGAGGTGATAAAGCAAAAGAGGACTTGGTGTCAGATAACACTGAGGAATCATTGTTCATTTTGTTGATTATCATAATGGGATTGTGGGTATATAGAAACAGACACTCACTTAGGTATTAATAGGTTAAATGATAAATTATCTGGGCAGTTGCAGCAAAATACTCCAAAAAAATAATAAATGGCTGCTGTATGTATTTGTGAGCGTTTCATTAAACTGCTCTACTCCTGTATTTGAAAGTCTCCACCATCAAACCTTAGAACCTCACAAACTGACAGTGCTTGGGAGCTGGAGGGTGTCAGTATGGGCGGCCTCAGCTCTGCTTCTAGAACCCAACCTTCAGTCGGCCGGGAAGGGAAGTCTATCTACAATGAAAGTGCTTTGGGATGCAGAAGAAAAAATAACTCCAAGCTGTGAACTGATTTTCTCGTACGTCACTGAAACGAAACACGATACACAGATCGGTCTGGATCCAGTCCAGCACCTAAAGCCCTGGACTTTAAGTCACATTTAAGGTCCTTGGTGCAGGGGTAGGGACTACGTGTCTCATTTTCATAGACAAATAACCTTTTCACAGCTAGAAAGAAGGTGAAGCGGGATTTTTCCAGCTTTGGATAGCAGAGTTAACACTCTCCCCTATCTGATTTCATGGAAACAATGATTTAATCCCCAAAGAGGTTTTGAATTCTCTTATAATCAAGGATTCTGAGGAATACTGGACTGACTTTTAATCCTGAGCTAAAGCATCACAACCTGTGGCCCAGCAGAATGAAAATCTTTGCTGAGAGACAGGTCAAGCTCCTTGGGCATCACCACAGTAAGCAGCCCCAGTCTGGGGCCCTATTCCACACTACCACATGAGACTGTTCTGGAAGCAGCATGGTCACATGCCTCCTTTTGCAGACTGGGTAAACCGACATCAGAGGCAGGGACCTGTGCAGCGCCAGATAATCCTGCAAAGCACCTACTGTCCCTTTGCGCTATGCAATTTTCTTTCTTGAGACAATTTCCTTTTTTTTTTTTTTTTCCTGAGACAAGGTCTTGCTATTTTTGCCCATGGAACCACAGGCTCTCGTTGCCCAGGGTACCACAGACTCAAGCGATCCCCAGCCTCAGCTTCCCAGGTAGTTGGGGTTACAGGCATGCGCCACCATGCCCAGCTATTTTTTTGGGACTAGGTCTCGTTGTGTTGCCCAGAGCAAGACTCAAACCATGATCCCTAGCCCCAGCCACTTCACAGGCTGAAGCTTACAGGCACGAGTCACCATGCCCAGTTTTCTTGGGACAATCTCAAAGCCGCTGCATTACGAATGTTACCTGAACAGGCAGGAGCAAGCCTAGTGTTTCTGCTACTGAAAGGCTAAGGAGTGATAGACAACACTGAAAACCTGGAAATCTTAGTGTTAAAAGTCCTCTATAAAGCACTATAAAAAGTGCTTGGTCTAGGGAAATATTTTTGGCTACTTTTAATGGTGACCAGGGAAGGGAAAAAATGCCGGGGAAAGGGAAAAGAAAGTGAAACAAATTTGTGCCTGACTAAACAGTAACCTGCAATTAAAATGATGGATGTCTTTGTGCCAGAGGTTGAGTTTCAAACAAACGGCTGAGAAAGGGGCAGCCCTGAAAATGAATTGCCACATTACTTTCTGCAGTCAGACTGCAGATGCCCCTTTCTTGCAGTTCTGGAAGCAAGTTAACTTCACATAAATAAATATACAACAAATTCCCAGGGAACCCAGCCCAAGATACTTGAACCAAAAGAACTAACTTTGGGTGAACCACAGCTCTCACCCAGACTGACGTTAGAAAGATGACTAAACTGACCACGTAAGGTAGGTCTATGCCACCTTGCACAGGAAGCACTCCTAAACCCCCAGACCGATGGTGACTGCTCCCCTGTTTTCTACAGAGCCCTTCAGAGCTGAAAGCACAATGCACCCTGTGATGCAGTGACCGAGGGAACAGACTCAGGCTCGCAGGAGGTCTGAGATTTCAAACCTGCAAAGGAGGTGAGAGTATGAGATGTAATGATGATTAACAGCCCCTGGCTCCACAGTTTACTGGCAGGACACACCCAGCAATGGGGGTGGCACCATTCTGGGCAGTGTGCCCATTTACAGAGGAGATGGGGGTCTATGGGGGTCCATCAACTGAAGAGGAACACAATCTGAGCCACTTGACTCCCAAACTCACATGCTGAGCCCTACCCCAATATGTTGGAATGTGGTTGTATGGGAAATGGAGAACTTAAGATGCAATTCAGCTAAAATGAGTTCATCAGGCTGGACTTTATCCTCTTTGACTGGTGTCCTCACGGAGATTAGGTCACATGCAGAGACATCAAGGATGCCGGCGTGCCTGGAAAGACCATGAGCCGACAGAGTGAGAAGAGGCAAGGAGAGGGGATCTTCTACAGGCCAAGGAGCAGGACCTCATGGGAAACCAAGCCTGGCTTCATCTCTGACTTCACTTTCAGAACTACAAGAAGTACATTCTGTTCTTAACATCACCTGTTCTGTGGCAATCCATATGGCAGCAAACAAAAGCAGGGAAAATCACAGCCTTGCAGGTCAAAATTTTTGGGTGCCCCCATGGCAAGTAGTATCCATTCATAAGATCAGGCAGTAGCCGGGCATGGTGGCTCGTGCCTGTAAGCTTCAGCCTATGAAGCGGCTGGGGCTAGGGATCGTAGTTCGAGTCCCGCTTGGGACAACATAGTGAGATCTAGTCCCCAAAAATAGCTGGGCATGGTGGTGCATGCCTGTAATCCCAGCTACCTGGGAAGTTGAGGCTGGGGATTGCTTGAATCTGTGGTACCCCCAGGCAACATGAGCCTGCTGTTCCACAGGCAAAAATAGCGAGACCTAGTCTCAAAAAAAAAAAAAAAAAAGATCAGGCAGTGGACTTAGCAAGCAAAGCAGCCTGCAGTTGAGTGCATTTAGTGATCATTCCAAATCCCAAGGCACAGAATTCTTCTGTTTACTTGGCTCTGAACACATAAGATGTTCAGAAAAGTTAATGAGTTGGAAACACTCATGAAACCTTTAACCTCGTCTATGGTGAGTATGCCTGCCAGGGTCATAAAACTATGAGTGAGGCACAATTGTTCATTCATCTGATGGTGGGGCAGACAGTTGTCTTTTTATACGTGGCCTTTGATTCTTCATCTCTCTCTCTCTCTCCGTCTCTCTCTTTTCTGGTGAGTCAGTAATCAAAAAAAAAAAAAAGGCAAACATTCAGGTGGAGAAAAGAAGGGTATGATACTTAAGAATCTCTCTGTAGGTCTGGATTGGCAAGGATGGCATTACCAAGATTCTTTTTCTGAGGTACAGGTTTATGGTTAGTGTAAGCAGCTGGGAGAACAATCTTGACTATAAGTTCATCACCCAAAATGGCAGCCTTTCCTTACCCATCAACTAGAGAAAAACACTTCTCGATATGCACTTATATAAAGCAAACAATGACTGCCCAACAAGGTATAAGCATCAGCTGGCAGTGTTCTGTAACTTCAAAATAGAAGACACGAATTGGAAATTACTTACAGAACAAACGGGTACAAACTCAGAACGTCCATTATCTTCACTAGCTATGTTGATGTCTGAGGGAACCCCAACTTTTCCCAGTACAAGCAGAATTGATTTACCTTGAATGATCACAAGGCAGCATAACCCAGCAAACCACCACCTGGGCCACAAGTAGAACCTTTCTGGTCTCCCTGTGTGCCTCTTCCCGTTTCCAACCCTTCCCTTCCTCCCATAGGTACCAGGGGTTTGTCCTGCTTGTTCTGCCATTTTTTTTTTTTTTTGGAGACTAGGTCTCGCTATGTTACCTGGGATACCATGGACTCAAGTGATCCCTAGGCTCAGTCTCCCAGGTAGCTGGGATTACAGGCATGCACCACCATGCCCAGTTATTTTTTGAAACTAGGTTTCGCTACATTGCCCCAGGCAGGTCTCGAACCCGAGGACTCAAGCAATTCTTAGGCTTGATTCTCAGCCTCCCTACCTAGGCTGGGATTAAAGGTGCACACCACTGCACCTGGCCCTGTTCTGTCATTTATAACAATACAATCAAAAAGCATAGACTTGCTGGGTGCAGTGGTGTGCGCCTATAACCCAAGCACTAGAAGGCAAGAGGCCTGGGATCACTTGAGTTCATGGTTTCGAGACTACTCTGGGTAACATAGTGAGACCTGGTCTTGAAAACAGCAGCTGGGCATGGTAATCCCAGCTACCTGTAATCCCAGCTACCTGGGAGGTTGAGACTGGGGATGGCTTTGAGTTTGTGGGATGGGTACCACCCAAGGCAACACAGCGGAACCTAGTCTCAAAAAAAAAAAAAAAAAAAAAAAGCACAGACTCTCGCAGCAGGCTAGGGAAGGGAGGCTCTCGGATCCTCAGCAGGCCCTACATCTCTGAAAGCAAGTAGACACAGGTGACCCTCCACAACCCTTAGCAGGAGGGAGAAGACACCCACGCCAGTGGACCTTGTGTGCAGAGACTGGCGTGGACCTTGTGTGCAGAGACTGAGAGCAGACCTGGAGTCCCAGAGGGTGGGTCAGATAAGAAAGGAATAGGTATGGATGGAATTGTCCAGCCAAAGTCCTGCAGCAGGGGAAGGTTCTTGCTGCTCCGGGATCAAAGGGAATAGAAAAGAATGGGGCCCTGGCAGGCTGGGGGGGGGGGGGGGCCAAAGTTCATAGTTCACAGCAGCCATCAAAGCAGAAAGTAGGCAAGTCCCAAAGGACTGTAGCTGGAGAGAGTGGGGATTGGGGTGGGGGTGAGGTGGGGGCATGGGGTGATGCTGAGCCCAACCTCAGTCATTCCACATTTTCCCCAGGAGACAATAGACAGACTTCCTGGAAGGAGGAGTCCATAAAGATTGCGCACTGTAGTTTTTCTTCAAATAAACTCTTTATTACAGATAAGAGCACGTAAATATCACCAGAATAGTATAGCAAACACCTGTCACTCAGCTTTAACAATTACTAACGTTGTGTGTCATCTTTACCTACTCACTCCTCCCCAGCCTATTATTTTTTTTATACATCTTTTTCAAGGATGATGGTAAATTTACTTATATCAAAATGCACAGATCCAAGCTGCTGCCGTTTGACAGAAGGAAACGTCTGTGTAGTCCACACTCCTACACCATTCTGCATGTTCCTGTCTCCCCAGAAAGTTCAGGGGTGCCCCTTTTGAGTTAATTTGAGCCCTCCCCCAGAAGCAAAAATCACTCTGATTTTTCTCCATAGGTTGGTTTTGTCAGTTCTGGAACCACAAAATGAAACCAGAGAAGGTATTCTTCTGTGTAAGGTTTCTTTAACTCACACAATGTGTGTGAATATAAAGAGATGAACTTTAACATTCAATCTGGGCCAAACTGTGCAAACATATCATCAGCCTTCTCATACCACCTTATGCGGATAAGTTGTAAAGTTTTGCAATAAACATAACCCACACTGGGATTCAGAACCATCATTTTCAATAAGTTATTCAAGTTCTGATTTCTTCCTTGGGGCCCCTGTCCCAGAATTCCAGTTGCTGCTGCTAAAATGTGTAGCAAAATCTACACCAGAACTCTGCTGGACTGGAACAATATGGTAGCGCCCTCTAAGAAGCAAGGTGGGCCACTCCTTGCTCCCATTTCCTGACCTGGCTCTTCATCCTTATGGGAGTAAACTGGATTAAATCACATAAAAACCACAGTGTTCTCTGCAAGTGAAAAAGCACCCCTTCCCACTGAACTGGCAGCTGCCTAAGCAGACATGAATCTTTGACCCAGTCTCATATCCCCCTAGCTCCTGGCTCGGTTCTGTGTATATAACAGGCCCTCAATAAGTGAGGTTGGGCCGGGCATGGTGGCGCATCCCTGTAGGAGGCAGCCTAGGAAGTCACGGCCGGGGTCAGGGATCACAGTTTGAGTCCTGCTGGGGGCATGTAGTGAGACCTAGTCCCAAAAAAATAGTTGGGCGTGGTGGTACGCATCTGTAATCCCAGCTACTTGGGAAGCTGAGGCTGGGGATTGCTTGAGTCTGTGGTACCCCAGGCGAGGTGAGTCTGCGGTTCCATGGGCAAAAATAGCAAGATCTAGTCTTAAAAAAAAAAAAATTTTTTTTTAAAAAGTGAGGTGTCTCTTCATTATTCACTCTTCCTTGGGAGTAAGAGGGCAGAGTGGCAAGAACACAGGCTGCCTTCCTGTCTCAACTGTAAAATGGTAAAAGTGACATTAGCACCTGGGTCGTGACTTGGTGTGAGCTGGGATAGCCCAGGTGAGCAGCCCACCTGTAGTCGGATCCAGAACTAGCTTCTTGTCAGACATGAGCAAACACTTCCTAGTCTCAGCTACACGTACCTCACGCTAGGTTCATACTGAAACATAACCAGGAATGTGGTACCTTGAAGCTTATCCCATTTGAAGTCCTCTTCAGAAAATAGGAGTAATAGCTTCCAAAGTCAGCAAACCTGACAAAATCAAGGACCAAGTGATCACGGTGTGAGGGTCCCTCTAGCCCCGGGTCCTCAACCTCACCAAGTTGCTGTGCATAAAACATAGAACCACATCTGGGTTTCTCCCTCAATTCCACTCCAAATCCAGTCACCATTCCCACTAGGTTCCAGGTCCTCAAACTCCACCGTATTTGCCCATTCTGTCCAGACCCAGCTCCACACTGATTTTTTTTTTTTTTTTTTTTGAGACTAGGTCTTGCTATTTTTGCCCATGGAACCGCAGGCTCCAGTTGCCCGGGGTAACACAGACTCAAGCAATCCCCAGCCTCAGCCTCCCAGGTATCTGGGATTACAGGTATGCGCTACCATGCCCAGCTATTTTTTTTGGAACTAGGTCTCACTACAGGCCCCAGGCGGGACTCAAACTGCAATCCCTAGCCCCGGTCGCTTCATAGGCTGAAGCTTATAGGCATGAGCCACTGTGCCCAGACTCCACACTGATTTAGACTGTGAGAGCTAACAGCCTCTTAGTCTGACTGGCCATCTTCAACCACAGCCAAAGCAGCCAGTGGTTTTAGGCCCCCTCCCCAGCTTCCCAGTTTCAGCATCCCATGAGCTGCATTTCATTTTTCAACTACAACCTCAGTGAGGCTGGTCAAGCTGTTCTTCCACCTCAACCAATAATCCTCCTCCAACCCATGTCAGAATCACCCCTGAATCACATGCCCTGAAGCCACTCCCTATGGAAATCCACTTCAGCTTCCAAGGAACCCCCAGAAGGCTCCATCTGTTGAGCTCTGATAGCACTCGAGTCATTCTGCCTGGTATTACGGATCTCCAAGAAGCACAGTTGAGAGCTCCAAAGAGCCAGAAGAACAAATTCACCTTTCTGGGCTTAATTACTTCCACAGCCAGGTGATGGGGGACTCATGACACCTGCTCTACTGACCTACAAGGATTATTAAGGAGGATTAAAGGAGATGAAAGGAGATGAAAACTGGGATGCACACACAGACCCAATGTTTTTCTTGGGGCTTAGAACCCAAGTCATCCTCAGCCCCATGTCAGCCACACACCTTCTCCCACCACAGGTCACAGCAGACCCTCCCACTCTAGGTGACAGGTACTCCCTGGCTGCAAAGGTAAGAGTTCCCCTTCCCGGGATAAAGAGCCAATCTCCCCAAGCTTTTCTTTTCTTTTTTTTTTTGAGACTAGGTCTCGCTATTTTTGCCCGTGGAACCGCAGGCTCTCGTTGCCCGGGGTACCACAGACTCAAGCAATCCCCAGCCTCAGCTTCCCAGGTAGCTGGGATGACAGGCGCGCACCACCACGCCCAGCTATTTTTTTTGGAACTAGGTCTTGCTACGGGACCCAGGCAGGACTCGAACAGCGATCCCTAGCCCCGGCTGCTTCATAGGCTAAAGCTTACAAGCACGAGCCACTGTGCCCGGCCTCCCCAAGCTTTTCTTCAAATATAAGATGTGGTATAAAGATTAAGAAGGTATTTTACCATGGAAACAAAAGTATTGATGTATGACTACATTTTCTAAGTGATCCTGAGAGAAGAGGCAGCTGAGATATACACCAAAATGTTAATGAAATGGTAATCCTGTAGGAGAGGCATCATGTATGATTTCTACTCTAGGCTTTCTAAAAATCAGTAACTCCTAAAAATTCTAAAATAAACAGATTTACTTTTATCTTTTTTTTTTTAAGTTCAAATTGGTATGACAGGATAACATTTCCTTTTAATAAAGGCAACAGTCCTAGTTTTTCTTTTTTTTCTTCCTACTCAACTAAGTTTTTCTGTTCTCATAACTTCAGGAAAGGTATGTTATAACCAAATCCAGAACATTCAAATAAAAAAAAAAAAAAAAAAGACAGCCTGTAATTCAAGCACTGGGAGGCAAAGAGGCCAAGGATTACTTGAGTTCATGGGTTCGAGACTACCATGGGCAACATAGCAAGACCTGGTCTTGAAAAAACAGCCAAGTGCGGTGGCAGGCACCTGTAATCCCAGCTACCTGGGAGGCTGAGGCTGGGGATTGCTTGAGTCCGTGGGATCGGGACTACCCCCGGCAATATAATGAGACCTAGTCTCAAAATAAATAAATTAAAGGACAAAGAGCATGAATACTAGGATCAGACACCCTGGCCATCCACACTCTACTGGTAAGACTTGGAAGGACACAGCACTCATGCTGTGTGTGTTCTGGCATTTTGCCTAAACTTCTCTGTGTTTCAGTCTCTTTGCCTATATAATAAGAATGGTAACAGGAACAATAACTCCTAGGGTAGGGAGGAGTTGATGAGCTAAGCCATGTAGAGTTCCTAAATCAATGTCAGTGGCCAGACCACTTCGAAGACATCATACTACAAGGAAGCCAGACATAAAAGGCCAAACATCCCGTAATATATGCCATTTATATGAAACGTCTAGAGCTGGCAAATTCCTAGAGAGACACAGATGAAGTGATTGCCAGTAGCTGGGGATGAAGGGGGAATGCACAATGACTGCTGTGGGTCCAGGCTTTCCTTCTGAGGATCATGAAAATGTTCTGGAGCTGCATAGTGATGACAGCTGCAAATGCCATGAGTATATTAACATTACTAATGGTATAAACTTTTCTTGTTGTGCGTATTTTACCAAAATAAAAAGGAAATCGTCTGCAAAATAATGATGAAGTAATGTTTTTTCCTATTATCCAAATTGCTATGAAAATAACCGCTATCACATGAAATGTACTAGGTCCCACACAAGGGAAACCGATTCCCAGACAGGAGAGGGAATGCTGGGTTTCACAAACATGGTAGCATCTGAGATAGGTCTTGGAAGACAGCAAGATCCTTTTGGGATAAGAACCTTCCAATAAGAAGGGGAAGAACAGGCAAGGGTACCCACAGGTGAGCAGAGGGGTGTGGGAGTGGAAGTGGGTTTTAAGAGAACCATTTGGTCCAAGCAGTCCTGGAGCCTGAAAAGGATTTTAATTTTAGTTCTGTCATTTGCCAGCTGTGGGGTGTCAGGTACAAATCTTGCTGCTGAGCTTTCTATAAAACTGGAACCCCACCATCCTCTCAAAGAGGTGCTATAAAACTTAAAACCTGCAAGGTGAAAGCATGCATCGGGTAAATGAGTTAATCAGGCTTTTAATGCCACTAGCCCTGTGGCTGTCACCTGCGGCCTTGATCATGTTAATGCAGAAGGCACTGGGGAGGTGGGCACGTGCCTCCGTAACTGCAGACAACTGGGCCCAAAGAGCTTGGGCGTGCGCATGTGTAAGTGTGCATGCCTGGGCCTAGGTGCCTACCGGCAAACATGGCAGGCGGGGGACAACTGCAGAACAGGTGAGAGAGCAAGCAAGAGAAAAAGCTCAGAGATTCACAGGGAGGTGGGGGGGCTCAACTGCCAGCCTGTCTGCCTCCCAGCTCCCCTGCCCTGCCTAGATTTCCTGTTTGCCCTACAATTGGCCTGAGTCAGCAGGATTTGATGCAAACGGAGAGAGGACAAGCCAAGTGGCATGCAGAGGGAAGGTGTTGGGCAGAAAGGATGTCTGCTTGGAGGTGGGGGCTAGGGGGATGGGTGTTGCTCACAGTTCTGTAAATGGAGTCAAGGATGACGCTGCTGCTGCTGCTGCTGCAGCTGCAGGATCACAAGAGGTGGACAAGGTCCAGCATCTGTGGGACAAGACCTCATGTGGAGGAGATGCCCCATGAGAACCAGCCACTACCATTGAGGCAGCAGATTCATAGGGAAGAACAAGGCTCTCCCCCCACTCAATTCACCATACAGAGCTCACCCAGTGGTGACAAAGACAAAACTGTGTTTGTCAAAAAGTTCCGCCAGGAAACAGGGACTTTAGCATCCTGGCTGCTGTGTTTCTGGCACTTTGGGGCTGGATGGGATCATCTGCATACCCCTGAAGCTTCAGTGGCCTAGAGCCACCTGTAGGTTGCCCAGTGCTCCTAGAGCCACTGCCTGTGGCCGTGCTCAACCAGCCAGGGAGCTACGTGGACACAGCGTGAAGTGACAAGGACCCCTGAAGACAGGTTAGTGCGCAGGGGCAGGTGAGGGAGCGGGCCTAGGCTGGCTGAGGGATCCTCGCCAGGTCTTCTGCAGTCATGCAGGAGATAGGTCAAAAAGCAACTTAGATCGGGTAAAAAGCAGGTGTCAAGGTCAGGAGAGTACTGAGTGGTTGTTACGCAGCCAAAGAGGTTGCTAGAGCAGGCGAGCCTCTTAAAATCACCCATGGGTGATGCCTCCTTCACTTTTGAACAGGGTGAGATGCTGAGGAACCCACTCTCAGGGGTCAGGCAGGGAATACAGCTTGTGATGGAGTCACATATGCCAGCCCATGGGCATATGCAAAGGACTGGTCTAGCGCAGGGGTCTGCGTGTCACACTGGCGGCCATGGAGGCCAAGTATCGAAGTGAGAGCAGAGAGAGTCACCCAGAGGGGATTGTGTGACGACCCCCAAAGGAGTATCCGGTGCATGTCACCACTCCCAGCACATCCTGGGGGGTGGATGGCCTGCAAGACTTGGGGTGCCCACAAGCCAGAGACAACAGCCAGAGAAGTCCAGGAAGCCTGATGGCACCTGGTATGTGAAGACAGAGCCCGTGAGTAGAGCGGTGGTTCCCCTTGGGTGCAGCAGAGCCTTTAGTGGCGAGCTGGATGGATCATCTGCCAGTGCCAAAAACCCTTTTGTCTTTCTCCCCTCGGCTGGTATGCCCCTACCCCTTACTGGCCTGGGCTTAGCTGCATTCTGTTGCGTTTGGGTGCATTCTGTTTACTTTTACAGGTCATGGCTACAGTGTCCCCACTGGCCAAGAGAAACCTGCCAAAGAATGACAGAACGTATAGTTAAAAAACCCTCAAGGGGCAGACTGTAGGGTAGATGAGTTAATAATGTTTCTTTTACACTGGTGACCTCTGTGGCTACCACCTGCAGCCTATGCAGGGGCTCTTGGGAGGTGGGCACAGGGCACATGCATTCGTAATAGTGGATACCTTGGCTACTGGCAACACAACAAGTGGCATGACTACAGAAGTGGTGAGAGAGACAGAATGCCGGAGAGTCCAGAGGAAGAGCATCAAGATTGCTAGGGAGCTGGCTTGCCTCCTGGCCCACCTGCACAGCCTGCATGCCTGCCATTTCAGCCTCCCTGACTGGTGAACCTGTGTACCTGGTTCCCTGAGAGCATTAAAGCCTGCAAAATCCACCAAGGATCAGCCGGGCACTGGGAAGCAAGAGGCCTGGGATCGCTCGAGTTCATGGGTTCGAGACTACCCTGGGCAATAAAGCAAGACCTGGTCTTGAAAAAGCAGCTGGGTGTGGTGGTGGGTGCCTGTAATCCCAGCTATCTTGGAGCCTGAAGATGGGGATCGTTTGAGTCCACGAGATCGGGACTACCCCGAGCAACATAGCGAGATCTAGTCTCAAAAAAAAAAAAAAAAAATCCATGAACCTGCCCTGGGCATGGGCGCTCGCATGACAACATGCACTAACCTAAACACAACAACTTATGGAACACCCGGTCGCAAATGTTATACCTGGGAATCACCTCAGGTGACTCAGATGAAAAGGGTCCCCCACATCACACCCAGCAATCTTCCTGGGACAGAAAGGACCAACATCTTTAAGGCTGGAATATGAGTCAAAGTTGACCCCAAGCCGGGCATGTTGGCTCGTGCCTATACACTTCAGCCTATGAAGTGGCTGGGGCTAGGGATTATGGTTCGAGTCCTGCTCGGGGCAACACAGCGAAACCTAATCCCAAAAAATAGCTGGGCATGGTGGTGCGTACCTGTAATCCCAGCTACCTGGGAAGCTGAGGTTGGAGATTGCTTGAGTCCGTGGTTCCCTGAGCAACGTGAGCCTGCGGTTCCATGGGCAAAAATAGCAAGACCTAGTCTCAAAAAAAAAAAAAAATTGATCCCAAAGAACCAGAAGATGTAAAGACTTGGGACTGTTAGGACAAAGGGTGTCCTTTTCCCAACTTTGTCCACAGCAAGCTGACCTTGGCTTACCAAGGCAAGGACAAAGTCATTTCTTCTTTTCGGGAGGGCTAGGGCTAGGGCTTTTACTGTGATGCAGTAAAAGGATAATTTCACACCCCTCTCCAAGTGAGCTTCTTATAACAGAGTGTCCACACTGTTGGATCATTTCACATTCTTCACTCTGGGCCTGACGTACTGTATGATTTTTTTGTTCTTTTTTAAAGATAAATGAAACAGCTGAAATGAAACAGGTCTTGTCAGTAAATAGAATATACTGTCGCTGTCTGGAAAACTCACATACCTAGAGAAGCTCTTTCCCAGAAGTGAGTTAATAAGACAGACGACAAGGTACAGTGATTCAAGTTCATTCAATTCTTTTTTCTTTTGAAAGATTACTTTTTGCATTTTTCTTCAGGAGTCTCTCTAATGAAGAGGAACGATCCACCACAGCTTTTCAAACAAAGCTAAATACTGCTGGACTTCAGAGCAAAATAAATGCTATAGAGAATACTGAGCTATTCAGAACAAATCATTCTGGCCTCAGATTTCCTGCTCTTATATTAAAATACCCCACGCGGACCTCTCCTTTCCTCGGTCTTCACCCTGGCATACCCCAAGGGGTCTGCACCTGCCAGGGGGCCAAAGAATTTGGCCAGCAAAAAGCCAGTTCAAGCCAGGCTTGGTGGTACGCGCCTGTTGTACAAGCGCTGGGAGGCAAGAGACTGAGATCACTTGAGATCACGGGTTCGAGACTACCCCGGGCAACATAGCAAGACCTGGTCTCGAAAAAGCAGCCGGACATCATGGCGGGTGCCTGTAATCCCTGCTATCTGGGAGGCTGAGGTTGGGGATCAGTTGAGTCTGCAGTACCCCAGGCAACATAGTGAGACCTAGTCTCCCCCCCCAAAAAAAGCCAGTTCAGCCCCTCCATGGACTAACCATATCTTGTTTGCTGCCATCCACATGATGGAGACACCACCCAACACTGCTCAGTTGGTGACTTGGGACTGAGGCCCCAACAAATAGGAGCAGTAAAAGGCTGCAGCTATGAAATGCCTTGGTGGGCCAGGATATCACAGGTCAATCACCAACCCTCACAAGCCTTTGGAGTTTGGCCCAGCTCTCCTGGAGAAAGCCCAGATCCAGTTCATGAGCAACCCACAGGGCAGGGAGTGTTTCTTCTGGGCCAGGTCAAGAACCACTGCTCAGAGAGCCAAAGCAGTCCACTGAATATCACTGGGCTGCTGAGAGCGGAAGCCAGGAGGGCAGGAAGGACAGGAAGCTACTCTTATTACACACTAATCACTGTTCATTTGCCACAGGTGAGTACAGCTGGCACCACAGCAGCAAAGAGTGCTTGGGGGAAGACAGGCAAGATCTACCTCCTCCCTCCCATGGAAACTTCAGATGTGTGGCCTCCAAGGACTCCAGGGGGTAAACCCAAGGGATCCCACGGCCCTCTAGTCTACTTCATCTCCCTTCTCCCTGAAGTGTTCAGATTTTGGCTTGTCTAAAATGTCTACTGGCACCTCCAGCCAGGCCAGATGTAAAGGACTCACTGGGGCCTCCCCTGGAGGGAACAAGCCTGAGCTAGAGAAAGAACCCATGGTCAAGAGAGATAGATGTTCAAAACCAGCATGAAGGAGCAGATACACACAGGGGGAGCAGAGAAATAAAAGGTATCCTTTCATCAGATAGAGGGAAATTTTCCAAAGATGAGGCATATAGACTTTTTCAAAAAATAAAAAGCAATGTCCAGTGGAAAATGAGGCTCAGAGGCAGGGACTGGGCAAGTGGCAGCCATCTCAGGTATGTTCCTTTAAGCCTGAGTGTCTTTGGCTAACAAACAGGTCCCGTGTGCCCCACCTGTTCTTACAACTTTGTCACTGAAATCTACCCCTCTACCCACATACAATTCCCCCAGCTTAGGCCTTCTTTTGGGCTCATTTAAAGTTCCCAGTGACATTTTCATACTAAGCATAATTACTTGTCTTCACTCAAGCTTCTTGAGGATAAGGAACCTCATTATCCTGTGTGCTCTGACTCAGGTGCTTCAATAAGGCCAGTTTCCTGTACCAACTGCATTACAGGGTAACCAGGCGTTGAGGATGCTGTCAATAAAACACAGAAAGTGGAGAACTCTATAGGCCAAATGGCAGGGCACAAATAAATAGGGAGGGGGAAACCAAATTATGAGCTTGATGAACTGGGGAGGTAGCAGAAATGAAGAGGTGCTGATTAAAGGGTATGAACTTTCAGTTAGGGTTTCTGGAAATTTCCATACAACCTGGTAACTTAGTAAGTTACCTTAGGTTAATAATGATGCATAGAATATTTGGCATTTGAGGACTGGACATGGTGATGCATGCCTGTAAACAGCAGCCTAGGAAGCCATGCTGGGCCAGGGATCGCGGTTTGAGTCCTGACAGGGGCATGTGGCTAGACCTAGTGCCAAAAAAATATAGCTGGGTGTGGTGGTGCTTGCCTGTAATCCCAGTTACCTGGGAAGCTGAGGCTGGGATTGCTTGAGTCTGTGGTACCCCGGGCAATGTGAGCCTGCGTTTCCACGGGCAAAAATAGCGAGACCTAGTCTCAAAAAAACAAAAAACAAAAAACAAAAAAAAAAACCAACACTTGGCGTTTGCTAAGACTGTAAATCTTAAGTGTGCTCACCATATCCACACAACAGGTAACAGGTAAGGTGACAGATGTGTTAATTGGTTTGACAGTGGTAACCATGCATCTGTATATTAAGTCTCCAGGCTTTACACCTCAAGCTTAAACGGCTTTTAATATACTCAATTACACCTCCATAAAGCTGGGGGGGGGCAGGAATTTTAATAAAATGTAAAAAGAGTCTCAGGTAGAATATCAACTCAATGCCATGAAAGGATCTTGCTGGCAACCAAACAGGAAAATCCGAACATTGATTAAATATCTAACATTAAAGAGTAATTATTATAACATTGTACATGTTCTATAGAATACAGCTGTATGGCAAGCATGCATAGGACAGGTTCACTATTGATTTGGGCAGAGAGAAGTCTCCAAGCCTAGGTGTATTTTACAGACTTTACTGCTCTCTGAGGGAACCAGGTATATAGGTGTACCAGGCAAGGAGGCTGGTATGTAAGGAGGTAGGCACAGGCAAGGCAGTGGGCTTGGAGAGAGGGAGGGAAGCAGGCAGGCAACTGAGCCTCCTAGTATCCCCAAATCCTTATGCTCTTTCACTGGGCTCTTTCTGGTATTCCTTCTCTTGCCCCTTCTGTAGAAACTCATAGTCCCGTTGCTACCATTGTTTTTATTTGTTCTGACACACAGGTGTTCTGACACACTAACACATGCACATGCGATGCTCTTTGAACCCAGGTGTTCACAATTACAGGTGTGCGTGCCCACGCTCCCAAAAGGCCCCCCTCCCCTACATAGGCTGCAGATGGGAACCACAGAGGCGAATAAAAAACCCTGATCCAACTCATTTACCCTACAATAACCCTTGTCTTTCAGAGGTATGTACTGAAGGACATGCTTGAAGCTACATGCTTGGAATGTTTTAAACTAATTCTGAAGGACTGCTAACTGAACTGAAGCATACAGAAAGGGAGAGGGAGGGAGGGCGATTTGGGGAGAGGGATGAGCACAAGTGAATAGGATAACAGTTCACAGGTGACATGGTAGTGGGAGAAACTCAGGGTACATAGTAGTGTAAGAATATATATATAAATTAATTAAAAAATAATTGTGAAGGGAAAGACATGAGGATACAGATGAAATGCCCACACATAAGCCATGCATGTGTTGTAAACAACAGCCTATGGAGTCTTGGCTGGGTCTGGGGAATCACGGTTCGAGTCCCACCCAGGGCAACAGAGCAAGACCTAGTCCCCCCCCCCCTAAAAAGAATTGGGCATGCTGGCACACACCTGTAATCCCAGCTATCTGGAAGCAAAAATAGTGAGACCTAGTCTCAAAAAAAAAGAGTGGTCACACATGCTGAGAAGTGTTGAAGGGCAATGGTGGACACCTGGGGCACACTTCTGAATACAATGAGAAATCCCAATAATAAAGCTTTTTATTGCTTTATTTTTTATTTAAACATTTTTTATTGAAGTAACTGCATTTAGCATGCTATAAGTTTCAGGTGTGCACATTTATAAATCAGCATCTGTGTATAGTGCACTAAATTAAGCACTAAAAGTCCAAGCTTATTCTTGACCTTAAAACTGACAATGTTAAACCGGGCGTGGTGACATGTGCTTATAATTCAAGCACTGGGAGGTAAGAGACCAGGGATCACTTGAGTTAAGACTACCCTCGGGCAACATAGCGAGAACTGGTCTTGAAAAAAGCAGCCGGGCATGGTGGCGGGTGCCTGTAATCCCAGTACCTGGTAGGCTGAGGTTTGGAATTGCTGAGTCCGTGGGATCAGGACTACCCCGGGCAACATAGTGAGACTTAGTCTCAGGAAAAAAAAAAAAAACAAACTGACCATGTTTACTCAAGTTACTCTTCCCTAAGATCACTAATTTGATCTAACAGTCTTAGGGATTTTTTAACTATTTAATTGGGCAGAATTGAAGTAAATGCTATAGCTCTTGCAATTAACTTCACCAGAAGCACCAACAGCAACTGTCTTCAGTTCATTCACAACAAGTCTGAATTTTAATTCCTACTATTTGAGGAAAGGCCAGCAAAGGAAGTACATTGGTTTGGGGACTTGAGTACATGCTTGAAGTTACATGTTTGGAATGTTTTAAACTAATTGTGAAGGAATGACTCTAATTCCACCGTGGTTAGCTTAGTAGAGAAAGGGGACACAGGAGACAGTTTCAGAAAGACCAGCAGAAATGAGCTGAATACAATGAGAAAAATACAACTGAATTTAGAAAAAAAAAATTCATAGGACAAGGCATTCAGAATGAAATACAAATGGCTCATAAGCATACACAAGCATACCCAACCTCATCAATAACAGGAGAAAGAGAAGTCCCCAAAGAATTCTCATTAGTCTGGTAAAATAAAACCAATACAATGCCAAGTGCTATAGAAGACTGGATTAGCAAATGCTTTCTTATGTTGCTGGAACTCTGAGAAACAATTTCACTCCATCTTAAAAGGTTCTGTCCACTTCTCCCAGTCATTCCACTGCTGGCCCATACCCAGGAGAGATTCTTGCCTGTTTGTGTATGTGTACCCGGAGACCAATGCCAGGAGATGCAAAGCAGCATATCCCCCCCCCAACCACCCCAAACTGGAAAACCTCCAAATGTCCATGGAGAAAGACTAAATTCCAGAATGTTCATGCAATGGAATAACTACAAGTTAGTTTCCTCGCTGGCACAGAAGAATCTTAGACAAGGTGCTGAGCAAAAAACCACTAGTATGAAGTTTGCAAATATGCAAAACTAGCAACATATTGTTTAGAAAAATAGATATGTAGCAAAGCTATAAAAAGGATAGCTACAAACTTCAGGGATGGAAATATGCCTTTAACAGCACTGGTGATGGTTGTAGTTCTGAAGCTAGGTGGTGAGTACACTGAATTATTTTTCCTTTCAACTGTTCATGCTGTAGATACCCTTTTGTATTTATATTTCATCATTTAAAAATTTAAAGAATGCTCTGGATAGAAGACTTGCCAACACTGAGCAACTCAGACCAAAACGTATGGAGGGAAACTATGAGCAGAGAACTCTGGAGGATAAATAAGTATGAAGCAGAAGAGTCCCAGGAGGGAGATATCAGAATGCCAAGGATAAAACCACGAGGGAAGAGCTGGGGACACCAAGTTTCCTGTGGCAGAGTTCACTAGTTACAGGGAAGAACTGAGGTAGGAAGGCCTGGACACTCACACAGAAATCCAAAATACAGTGTAACATACTAGAATACCATACAGCCTTGAAAAAGGAAAGATACTCCAACACTGGCTACAACATGAACAAACCTTGATTTCAGTACAGTATGCTAAGTGAATGAAGTCAGACACAAAAGGACAATACAGTATGATCTACTTATAGGAGGGACCTCGTGTAGGCAAACTCATAGACACAGAAAGCAGGATGAGGCTACCAGGGCCTGATGAGCAGGAAGACAGGGAGCTGGTGTTTAATGGGTAAAGAGTTTCAGTTTGGGAAGATGGTTTCATACGCATGTGAGTGCACTTAATGTACAGAATTGTACACCTAAAAATGTTTAAATGATAAATTTTCCATTAGTTATATCTTACCACACTTTATTTTATTATTGTTATTATTTTTTTTTTAGACTAGGTCTTGCTGTTTTTGCCTGTGGAACCACAGGCTCATGTTGCCCGTGGTACCACAAACTCAAGCAATCCCCAGCCTCAGCTTCCCAGGTAGCTAGGATTATAGGCACACGCCACCACACCCAGCTATTTTTTGGGACTAGGTCTCGCTGTGTTGCCCTGGGCGGGACTTGAGCCGTGATCCCCAGACCCTGCTGTGACTCCATAAGCTGTTGCTTACAGACACGTGTCACCGTGCCCAGCTATTTTACCACACTTAGAAAAAAATCTGTAACTCAAGGTAGATGAGTTGAAGAGAGCAGGTAAGATAAAGGAGAAGCGCTGTTAGGCCGACCTTTACCCATCTGAGCAGAAGACACATGCAGTGGTCAACAACATCCACATCACAGGAAGGCCGGGAGGAGACTCTACTAAGCTGGCAGCTGCAGAACCCGGCAGTCTGCATCTACCCCTGGGACGAGCTCAGTGCTGGGTAACAAGGAGGTTCTGATGATCCCACGGGGGGTGCAGGGCTCTTGGGATAGCACCTTTCAGTTCTCAACTTCAAGAAGGGAATGCCGGGCACTCAGCCAGCCTTAACTCTGGGGGAAAGAGCCCACAACAAATGTTGAGATATGGCAGCAGAAATGAAACGCCAGAGATGCTGACGGGCAAGGTGGTTCAGGGGAGACGGGGGCTTTTAATGCATGTCTGATCACAAGGGATTCTGCCCTTTCTGGGCATCCCAAGGGTCCCACATTTGCAAGAGCAAGGTTGGGTGTGCACTGTATGGGCTGGAGGGGAGAGCACTGGGAGAAGAGTCCGGAAGCATAGGTTCAACTCTGGTTCTGCCACTGTGGGGCCTAAGGAAATATGCTTCCTGACCCACATGTAAAGGGGGAAAGTAATACCTTTCCAGACACTGACAATTAGGGGAAGTGACCAACTTTTTAACTGGGGGGCTGAGGAGGGGCTGCCTAACAGGTAAGATATCCACCACCAAATCCGAGAGATAGGTATTACTCTGCAACACTCTCTCCACCCCCCAGCCCAGGTGAATTTAAATAATTCACTCTAAGCACATAAGAGGCCCTAGACCCCAGACTTGGGAGGGGGGGGTTGGGAGGGGAGAAGAAGGGCTCAGGGTATGTATGTCAGGAAGACTCGGATGGTAAGAAAAAGAAAAATCAAGAAAAAGGTGACTGACCAGCCTTGCAAACATGCAGAGGAAAGCACAAAGATGGCAGGACACAAAATGAAACCAACCAGCTTCTATGCAGCAGGACAAGCTATAAATTGTTTTTGCTTGTGATAATTTTAATGTTCTATTAAGCACTTCTTAAAAATGCAGCCTACTACTCGTTTCCACGCTGAAGAATTATTATCAAACTGAAATGTATCCTGTGCTAAAAGACATTCAGCAAGTGTAACTGAGGATGTAATCTGACCTCTGGAAATCCCGAATGACAGAGGAGAGCACCCTTCAGAGCACAGGGGTCCCCCTCCAACCTGGAACCTTTAGGCAGGCTCAAAAATCTCCCCAGCCAGCCAGGTATGGTGGCACATGCCTATAAGCGGCAGCCTAGGAAGCCACAGCAGAGACCACGGATCGTGGTTTAAGTCCCGCTGGGGCAACGTAGCAAGACCTAGTTCCAATAAAATAGCTGTGCGTGGTGGTGCATGCCTGTAATCCCAGCTAACTGGGAAGCTGAGGCAGGGGATTGCTTGAGTCTGTGGTACCCCGGGCAACGTGAGCCTACGGTTCCATGGGCAAAAACCTAGGCTCAAAAAAAAAAAAAAAAAAATCTACACAGCCAGCCTCCCGTGGCCCATCATGCTCTCAGAGGGGGCCTGCCTAGATCACAAACCTCCCCTCTCAGACTATCTTTACTGCCAACGTGACATGAGCAAATTTAAATTTCTTAACCTGCCTAAGCCCCTTTCTCCTTTCTACAAAACAGCAACTGCCAACAGAGGTTTTCAGGATTAAATCAGACAATCACTTAACTAGCACAATACCAGTCAGGTAGCAGAGCTCAGTAAGCTTTGCCCTTATTAGCACAAGACATTTATCTGAGCTTCAAAGGTGCCTCATGCAGCCCTTAAAGACTCAGGGACACAACCTGAGTTCAAAATCCTTGCCTTACCCCAAGGTTCCTGGAGCTCAGGGAGTAAAGTTCTCTGGCCCCCATCCTCCAAGGCTCCCCACTTGCTATTTCCTCTACCCTCATCACCCGCCCACCAAACCAAACAGCTCTGATTCTACACATTGCCTGGGACAACCGGAGGTCACTGTAGGCATCAGACCACCTCCAACTCCGCTGCACAGTCCAGATGCTCATCCCAGCTTGACCTGACATCGGTGACAGCTTATACTCCCCTCCTCGACTGCAACTATCCCTCCTGTAATCCCTCTCCAATATTCAATACCAGCCACATGCTCAATAAGTCCTTGCTGACTAAAGAGAATTTATATTTTGGAAAAACAACAATTAAAAGTAAACCAGAAATTAAAATCAAGTGGGACTAGTGAGTAGATATTTCTAGAGAGACGCCAAAGAGGCTTCAGGAGGAGTAAGAGCAAGGAACCAGGAGAGAGGGGACACACCTGAGGTGCTGCAAGGCCACCTGCCCTCTGCCAGAATGCGGGCCCTTCTGGACAGGTGAGAGTGAAGACCCTCTCAAAGCAGGGTTTAGGACACAAGGCCCCAGGGAACCCTTTAACCAAAAAGGAAGAGATGGGGGAAGGAACTCCAAGAATGGAGGCAGGGGCGGTAGGCAGTACACAGCTCAGATGGGCAACAAGGTGCACTGGCGGGTTCTCCACCCCAGCTTAGGGTCCCAGTGACTGTAAATGGGGAATATCAAAAGTCCCACCCTAAAGAGGTACAAACTTGGGGTATCAAATCCTCAAAGAGAAACTCTGAGCAACTCATTCAAGTTCATCATTTTAAGCCCATATTTATATCTAAGTACGGAAAAAATACAGATGGAGACACACCATGATTTGAACAGAGGCTGTCTCTGATGAAACTTGAAACGTTTTTACTTCTCTCGCTCCCCTGTATGATCTTAAGGGGCCGCTTTAGAAATAGGCTTTGAGGTGAAATGCACATGGCGGAGGCACCTAATCGCCAACCTGGGGGGAAACCAGTCCCAGCCAGATGAGTCAGTTGCTGGCCCTGCCCACAGGCGGTTGCCAAGGCCAGAGAAGGAAAGCTGAGTGCCCATGGCAGCCTACTGGATCCAGAGACCTGCAGGCAGAGAAGGCTGGCCAAGGAGCCAGGCAGCGGAGAAGGATGAAACATGTGTTTTGAGGACAAGTTGTGGGTGGAGGATTTCTGTGGTTCAGAACGGATTTTTTTTTCTCAGTCCCTATGTAAGAATTTAAAGGAAAGTCCTACCTACTCCTCTCCTCTCCCAGCCCCCTGACCTTCTGCTATTTCAAAACTAAGCAGACCTGCGCCTTCATCCACAGCAGTGCACTAGGGGCAGGACTCAAGGTGATTATGCACGTGAAAGTGCTTAGCAAGTTCATATTTGCTCAGTCCTGGACCAGTGTAAGGTCATGTTACTGGCACTGGAGAGGCCTGGGTGGACACGCCCCCCACCCCACTCTTAACAGCCAGAATGTAGCAAGTGTGGAACCAGAGTTAGACATCACCCACATCTCCTTCAGGAAAGATGTTCATCATCCAACACGTTCTCACCCCACCTCAGCTCTCCTTTTAAAATAAAGGTCTTTTGTTTGTCTTTTGAACACAGATATTCAAGGCTTCCCATGGTCTCACTGCCAGAGTGTGGGGGGCCCTGTAAGGTCATACTGAGACAAATACCTCCCATCACGGACAGCAAAAGGCAAGCCCTCCAGCAGCCAGGGATAAGACAGGTGCCCATAGCAGTCAAAACCTTGGGAGTGGGGAGAAACGAGGAACTTGCCTTCTCCTCCTTGCTGGGGTGTCTTCCATGGCCCCCCACCTCCTCCCCCAAGGGTGGGTGAAGATACTGTCAACCCCCACCTCAAAGTCACCTGTCACCTGGGGCCCAGCAGTGAGTGGTGTAGCTGCCAGTGTCTGTTCCCTAATTCCAGTGCCCGAGATTTTCAAGGCATATGAAGGAACCACCTTCATCAGAATTCGCTGGGCAACCTGTGAAAAGTCCAGCTTCCTGAAACAAATAAACTTTCAGGGTGGATTCTGGAAATTTTAACCGGAGAAAACAAAGTCCTGGAGGAACGCTGTGCACATGAAGTCAGAGAATCACGGTGCTGGAGTCCTATCCTCGAGGGACGTGTGTTCCACTGTCAGCTGCCAGGAACATCCTGCCCCCTTCCCGATCCTGTGTGACTTCCCGATCCTGAAGTCAGTCATCCCGTGCTCACCTCCAAAGTCTGGGTCACCTGGGTCCCTAAGGAAGCCCAGCCCAACTCTCCACCGAGTGACCAAAGGGAAGCCAGACACACCCTGTCTCCCACATGCACCAACAGCTACTGTCTAGGGGTCCAAGGAGACAGATTCTTGTCAAAATCAAAGCAAAACTCTTAAAAAAAAGTGAAACTCTTAAAAAGCATCTCTCACACTACATGCAGCTTCCAGTTTCCACTAAAGGTGAACCCACTAATATTTCGCCTTCCTAGCATAGCTTTTCTTTCCTTTTTTTTTTTTTTTAAAGTGTTCTTTACTAGAAAATTTTCCAAACCCTTTCCATAGGCCAAAGAGGAGGCGTGAGACGTGTCTAAGATTACAACCTACTAGCAACCTACTAGCACCCAGCTGTTTACGGAGGCTTTTTATAGCCTCCTTGTCATGTAATCCTCCTAGCAGCCCCATTCTAAAGACCCTAAAATTGATGCTCAGAGAGCTTAAATAGCTGCCCTAGGCTGCACAGCCAGCCTGCAAACTCAAAGCTCAGGTCTTCTAACTAAAGCCCGCACTCCACCCCAGCGAGCTAGTGCTGAGGTCCTGACACTGGCCAATGGGTTGAGTCCTCCGAGGCATGGCAGGAGGGCTAACCATTCAGCCACACTGCCTGACAGTTTTCCACACGTAGCTGCTGGAAGAATGTGCACGCAGACGAGGGGGGAGTCAGGGCTGAGCAACAGCCGCACGAGCAAAAGGATGCCAGGGATTTAGTCAACAGAGAGCTAATATGAGTCAACAGTGGGTGCCGCTGCCAAGCACACTAATGGGATCTTCAGCTGCATTAATAGAAGGAAAGGGACTAGGGCAGGCCGAGGGATCCTGCTCGCACTGACCAGACCACACCTGAGGATTGGGCTGGGCAGGGGAGGATCAGGCTAATGAGAGGGAGTCACCTTCCAAGGCAGGGCCAGGTTTTCTGAAGAGTGGCTCACGGAGGCACTCTGGTTTGTAGGTGAGCGAGGGATACACCTAGAAGCTGGGTGTGTACAGTCCACTTGAGACTGTGAGAGTGGATTTGAAACGATCTTTTTAGTCATTTTATCCAAGACTGAGGAGCTACTCTCCACAGCAAAGGTTAAGAATGCATAGGGAAGCCCGGCATGGCAGTGTGTGCCTGTAAGCGCCAGCCTATGGAGCGTGGCTGGGGCTGGGGATCGCGGTTCAAGTCCTGCCTGGGGCAACATAGTGAGACCTAGTTCCAGAAAAACAGCTGGGTGTGGTGGCATACACCTGTTAATTTCAGTTACCTGGGAAGCTGAGGCTGATGATTGTTTGAGTCTGTGGTACCCCAGGCAACATGAACCTGTGCGTCCACGTGCAAAAACAGTGAGACCTAGTCTCAAAAAAAAGTTTATGTAGGGATGCAGAGGGGTGAAGCCTACCTCCAGAGAAGGGGCATAGCTGAAGACCACTACAGCAGCTCCTCCTTTCCTACATATGACACTTGGGCTGAGGGTTGGCCAGTAAGTGGACCTGACACAATAGATATTTTAAAAATGCACAAGGGACACTCAAGTTGAGATCCTATAATCTCAAATGTCAAAAGTCTCCAAGGGTCAGGCACAATGGCACATGTCTATAAGTGGCAGCCTAGGAAGCTGAGGCAGGGACTGGGGATTGCAGTTCAAGTCCCGCATGGGGCAACATAATGAGACCTAGTCCCAAAAAAAATAGCTGGGTGTGGTGGTACATGCCTGTAATCCCAGCTACCTGGGAAGCTGAGGCTGGGAATTGCTTGAGTCTGTGGTACCCTGGGCAATGTGAGCCTGCGGTTCCACGGGCAAAAACAGCCAGACCTAGTCTCAAAAAAAAAGTTTCCAAGAAGTCTTTCCAATTCAATCCTCCTCTCTCCCTGACGCCCCCCCACACACACACCTGTCAGTCCCTTAGTATCACACATGAAAGGATGCTTCAACCTGTGTGGAGTCTCAAGGAAACTTCTCACCTCTGTCTAGAATACAGCACTGGGTACATGCAAAACGCCCCATAAATGTTGACTGAATTGAAAGCTAGAGTGCCCCAAGCATAGTCACACTGAGGGTAGTGTGTCTGAGGCAATTTCAGAACATAAGTATCCTGATGAGGGCTAATAAAGTGGTTTTATGGTAATGCATAACTGCTGAGTCTGCTGAGCAAATGAATTCCTGAAGCCAACACCACCAGAGGTTTTCATGACAAAGGAGCCATGGTTGGTGCAGAGAGAGCCCATGGAAGTGACTGGGAATCCAGCTTGGGGCACAAAGGCAAACCCAGAACTGCTAAAAATTCAGGATGGCAGAAGAAGAGAATAATGAGAATTGGGGCCAAAAGTCAAAAAAGACAACATAAAAAGTGAGCCCAGTGAAATGGGTCTGAGGAAGGAGCACACGAGCTACAAGTTTATGGGGGAGCTGGCCGCCTGGTGCTAACCTCATAAATCTGAGAATTAATCAGAAGAACTGAAATGCTCATCTGGGAAGACTGACGTCGGAGACGGTGTGGTGCAGTTCTAATATCCAATAAATCTTTAATAAATCGATTATCCATGCACACTGGAGATTTTTCTTCGTATTTCCTCCTAGAGAATTCACTTGATAAAAACCAACATGTTTTTCTAGCATATACGTCTGTATGTAAATAAATCACATCGCAAACACCTCAGGAAATCATCTGCCATCATGAGAAAACCTTCCAGGGGTAAGCGAAAGGTTTTCCTGATGCAAACATGCCCCCTCCCCTGGGGCTTTGGGGGGGGGGGTGTGACGGGTTCCCCCAGTCACCAGGAGCCAGCATTCCCATCCCAGTACTTGTTTGGGTCTATTTCCCACGCACACACTTTACTCAGTTTGCATTTTTTCATCTCAGAAACACCACTTAAGCCTGTCGCACAAACTTGACAGAAGCAACACATTTTATAAACGAATCATCCCCAGGGAACAGAAAAGAAAACCATCAGCGAGGAGCACTGTCAAAGTTCCCCAGGATGCTATTTCTCTCCTGGATTCCCAGGAGCCAAGTACGACGCCACATCCTCTCCATGCCCTCCATGCCGAGCTGCCCACCTCCCCACTCCACCAGGCACCTCAGGCCTCCTCTGCCAGCTGATTAAAGGATAGAGAGCCTCCTTCTTCCGCAGGAGTGACATTTTAATGCTATTTTAAAGACAAGGGCTCTAAGCATTGCAGCTGCCTCCTTTTCCAGGAATTAAAAGCTGCCCTCAGGGTATTATCATAACAAAATGATATCTCTAGAGAACATGAAGACCCCCGAAAATAAAATAAAACTGCCATACAGCCAAACCTCTAAAATTAAGCATAAACAAGAAAGCTTTAGACGCCAGGTCAGGCCGGCCCTGATGTTCCCATCCGAAGACCTGACAGGTTCCTAGTTCTGTCCAGAAGTCCAAAGAATCTTCCTCACTCGAGGAGGCCTACCTGCTGTCTTTCAAAGTCCAGGGACCTTGTTTTCCTCCCCTGGAAACCCAGGGCATGATCTATGATATTTATTTTAAAGCTCAATCACTGCTGTGCCCTCAGTCACAAGCAAGGATTCCCAAAGGCACCGTCTGCCACAGCGCCGAGTGCACTGTAGGCGCCCCATTAATGTCAGGGTTTGATTTGATCAGCTCTGGCCCCTTAGGCTATAAAGACAGTCGGTGGCTGGAAGCCCTGGCCAGGACAGCAGCGCCTGCCTAACTCTCCATTGGAGGGAGGCGGGGTGCAACCACCTGTGGGCGGGTGGCAGGGGACTCGGGGCCCAGCGCCGTGGCTCTGGGGTTACCTCCCCGGTCCCACACACCGTGCCGGGGAAAGTACTGCGCTCCAGGCCGGCAGGGCGCCGGGGCCGACTCCCGGCGCACCTGCTAGGGCTAAGACGGCGCAAAGTTGGCCGGGTTCCAGAGAGTCCATTCCAGAGTTAGCTCCCAAGTCGCCCAACCCCCTACGAGGCTGCAGGCCTGGTGGGAGCTTTGGGATGGAGGCAAGGGGGAGGGGGGTGGGAAGGGAGCTGGTGAGCGCAGAAATAGCCCCCTGACTACCCCCCTAACTTGGGGCAGCTGCGGGGCGACAAGCGAGAGCGCGTCTTCTAGCTGCCATCTCACCAGGCCTGGTGGCGAGTTTGTGAGCAAGGGGGCCATCCGGGGGCAAGCCCGCGGGGCTTTAAGGTTTTCTAATCAATAACCCAGCACCGAGAAAGTCCCGGCTGGAATCTGGGGGGGGGAGGGGACCGAAAGAGATCATCCGTCCCCCGCGCCGGGGGACCGGGTGCCCTGGGGAAGGAGGGGCCCAAAGGGCACGGTGGGAGCCAGAGAAAGCGCAAGACAGCTGCGCAAAGTACCAAGGAGGGGGCGCCAGGCCGGAGGTGGGCCCCGGAAGAGACCCGGACGGGTGGCCCAAGATGGAACCAGGGTTAGGGAGTGCCCGGAGAAGGGGGAGGGGATCCCCGGGGAGGTGCAAGGAGGGCACCCCAGAAAGAAGCACTGGGGGAGGGGCGCCCCAAGGGGCGCGGGGTGCCACTGCCCCGGGCCGGCCCCGTCACTCACCGGCAGGTCCACGCTCACTTCGGTCCCGTCGAGCAGGAAGACGCGGCAGTAGAGGGTGGCCTTGGCGGCGCCGGCGGCAGAGATGTGCACCGCCGCGCCGCCCGTGAGCAGGGGCCCGCCGCCGGCCGGGAACACGCTGCCCCCGGGAGCCGCGGGCAGTGTAGAGGCGGCGGCGGCCGGGCCCCCCCGCAGCCCCCAGTCGCGCTCGTCCCCCAGCCCGGCGGCCCCGCGCCCCGCCGCGCCCCGCGCGTAGCGCTGCATGGAGCGGCGGCCAAAGGTCCGGCGCAGAAACCGCAGCATCCTGGCTGGGGGCGCCCCCTGCCTCCGCCCCCTGCGCCTCCGCCTCTGCGCCGCCGCCCGGGAGCGCCCCGCGACGCCGTCAGTGCCAGCGGCCGCCCGCGCCGCCTCCCGCGGGCTGCGGCCCGGGGCTCGCTCCCGCCGAGGCCGAGGCCGCGCTCCGGCTGCCTGCGGGGCGCGCTGGCCCGGCCAGTCCCGGCTGCGAGTGGCCGCCGGCGGGAGGGCGCGCTCGGGGCGGCCCGGGGGCCGTCCCGCCGCGGTGCGCTCTCCCGGCGGCCCGGCGGCCCGGCGGCGCGGGCTGCTGCGGGCCGCTCCCGACGGCCGGCCGCGGGGGGCTGCGGGGGCCGCGGGGGGCGGGGGGCGGGCTGCGGGTTGCTCCCGCGCCGCGCGCCGGCCGAGGGCCAGCCGGAGCAGGGCGCCTGCGTGCTCCCGGCGCGCTCGCTCCCACTCGCCGCGCCGCGCTCGGGGCCAGAAGAGGCCCCGCCGAATGCCCGCTCCCAAGGCGCCTTTTCCTGCGCCCGCAGCCCCCGCCTCCCACCTGGGAGGCTGCACCTCCAGCCGCCGCCGCCGCCGCCGCTGCCGCCGCCGCCGCCGCCGCCGCCGCCGCCGCCGGGACTGCAGCACGCCCTCCTCCCTCGGGGCTGCGCCGGGTAATTGCAAACCGGGTCTGTGCTGCCCCCTGCCGGCCCGAGAGCCCCCCGCTGCTGTAGGTGTGCTCACGTGTGTACACGTAGGTGAGCACACACGTGTTTCCGGCGCCCCGAGTGGGGAGACGCCCGAGAGTCTCCCTTTGCCTAGTGAGAAAAACAGGGCTGGCCACTGTCTGCACAGCCTAGGCCCGGAGGCAAGACAGAGAACAACATTCAAGGAAAGCCCTCCTGGGCCCTCAGTTTCCCCTTCTGGAAAAGGAGAGGCGTGAACTAGGTCGTGTGCAAGGTCCCGGCTTCTTCATTGTTCAGTTCAGTTAGTTTAAGATGTGAGAGAAGAAAGGGCCCTTTCAGCCATTCCAGTCCAGTGGACTCATTCCAAGTAAGAATACAGAGGCCAGGTAAAGGGGGGAGGGAGGGAGTACTACGCAGAAAAACACCATTCCGTAAGGAACTCACAGCCATAATGAGGCCAACATAAATAACCGTAACTGAGAAATGAGTACAGTTGAACAAGTTACCTGGAAGCAAGGTAAACTGAGACCCCATGGACGAGTTGTACAGAACACACTGAGAACATAGAAGACAGAGGGAGGCCGGGCATGATGGCGCGTGCCTGTAAGCGCCAGCCTAGGAAGCCATGGCAGGGACCTGGGATCATGATTCGAGTCCCGCCTAGGGCAATGAAGCGAGACCTAGACCCCCAAAAATAGCTGGGCGTGGTGGCACGCCTGTAATCCCAGCTACCTGGGAAGCTAAGACTGGGGGTTGCTTGAGTCCGTGGTACCCCGGGCAAAGTGAACCTGCGGTTACACAGGCAAAAAGAGCGAACTGGGTTTGTCCAGTGTTGCTGAAGAAGGAATGTGGAAAAGAGGAAGCTGAAAGGATAGCAATTTCTGGAGTAGAACAGCACTGTTAAATTTGTGCTTGACACTGTGCTATAAGCCCTTTTCTCTCTCACTTCTCTTAATCCTGGGGACAACCAGTTCAATAGACAGTCTTATCTCCATTGTACAGAGGAGGAAATCAACCTTGAGACTTGCTCCAGATTCAATGGTACTCACCAACTGGTTCACTGAGTTTCAAAAACTTGCTCCTCACTACTCTCTCAATGCCAGACTGAGACATGTGGTGTGATGGGTAAATAATGAAGGTTTCTATGAAACCTGGATGAGCATAGTAGTCATAGCAAAGGGGACAGAAAAATAGTAGCCACAGCAAAAGGGACAGATGATTTCAGGAGGCATTCTAAAGTCAGCATTAATTGAAGATCAGGGGCTGTGTTGGGTGATTTCATGGATATTTTCATTAATCTTCATTTCAACCTTTCCAAAATGTTCTATTCTTCCCCCTTGATTTAGGTGGAGTTTAATGCTCAGAGCAGTCATATCCGGCCGGGCACGGTGGCTCGTGCCTGTAAACTTTAGCCTTTGAAGCAGCCGGGACTAGGGATTGCAGTTTGAGTCCCGCCTGGTTCCACGTGTAAAAATAGCGAGACCTAGTCTCAAAAAAAAAAAAAAAAAAAATCAGAGCAGTCATATCCTTGTCTGAGGTCTCATAGCTTCTGAATGGCAGCAGACAGGAAGGACCCCACTTGCTGGCAAGGGTTCCCTTTATGACCCTATAGGAGTCACTTGTGTAACAATACTGAGGGAACTTCTGTAGTCAGCCTTCAGATATCCACTCTGCTTCCCTCCCCCAAGACTATACTTGATAGAGTACCTTTAGCAAGCTGGTATTCTAAGGGAGCTGTTTTCTAAAGTTTACTGTTTTCTACAGTTTGCTCATTTCCTTCATTCTATAGCCCAGGGATGCCATGGTAGACTAAATAAGCCCTGCTCCAAGAAGTCCATGTCCCTGTACTCAGAACCTGTTGTCTGACATGGCAGAAGGAACTTTAGAGACATGATTCTGCTAAGGAGTTTGCAGTGGGGAGATCATCCTAGATTGTCTGGGTAGGTCCAAAAATAACCACAGAGGAGGGAAGCAGGAGGCTCAGAGTCAGACAGGTGATGTGATAGAAGTCAGAGTGATGAGACCAGAAGCCAGGGAATGCAGTGGGCACTAGAAGCTGGAAAAAGGTTCAGGGACAGATTATCTCCTAGACATTCCAGAAGGAATACAGCTTTGGAATTTAGCCTGTAAAGTTTTTTGGAGGTCTGGACTCTAGAATGTACAATGGTACATCTCTACTGTTTTTAGCTACTGAGCAGGAGGACATGAATGTAAGTACAGTAGTGATATTAGCTTGGTGCATTTCAGTTTTCAAAGCCTTTTGGCCCTCTTACCCCTCTCATAGTAAGCATCATTCAGGTTTGTGATTATCCACTATCATTCTCTCCAAGTAAGTAAGTTCCTTATTCATCTTTCTATGCCCAATATTTAACTTCTTATCAGATAAATCATAGGGGGTATACATATATATTATATATATATATAATGCAGGATCTCACTTCATAGTCATCATGACCCTGTGATGTAGGTATTATTACTGCTTTGTATGCATGGGAGAAATGAAGATCAGACAGGAGACTGAATTCACACTCATGTCTCCAGTTTCCAGATGCCACATGCCACCAACAATCCAATATCATCATGAATCCTGTGGGGATTCCAGCTTGCTTTAGTTTTACCTGTGCCTAAGATATGTTAGACACTGTCACCTAACAGATCTCAATCATTCCACCTCACAGTAGTGATTTAAGCACTATTTTTTCCAATACACAGAGGAGAAACAGAGACTCAGACCTCCCTTTGATTAAAATTCATGTCACTCAAGTTTCAACCTCGGAATTTCAACCTTTGATGAGCAAATTTGCATTTTGTCTGCTCTGAGTGTTATGTCTTTCAACCATTGTTCTTGCTTAATCTTTACTTTTCAAATTTAACAGCCCCTATTTCTGTTTTCTGAAATTTTTTAAACAACGCTTTCAAAAATGTATTTGCCCTTTCTCAGGTCTCCTCTCTGTCCAACAGGAATAGGCCAGAACTATACATGTCTCTTATCTGTCAATACATCTCTCTTTTATGGAACTTTCGGTCCTCAAACTATTTCACAATCTTCAGTATTTCACTGGTATTTCTGTCTGGAACTATCTTGGCTGAAGTTCTCCAGAAACAGCCTGGGCTGTATCCGAGGTGTTCCTCTTGGTCATACACAGTAGCTGACTTTGCTGATTTCATGGGTATTATTTGGATTTTGATCCCTAGCATTGCCTTCTTGCCTTCTCCTGGCTAGAGCTCAGCTGCCACCTCTCCGCCCCCTTCTCCGCTTCTTGTGAACTTCCCATCATCCTTGCTATCACTACTCAGGACTTCTGTGTCATCAGCAAACCTTGGAGAGTTCCTTCTGCACAGCTTTCCTCCAGAGTAGTTTTACACATTAATTAAACAGCCCTTAGCCTGGTCTCTAAGGAACTCCTTTCAGAAATGTGCCATTTATCCCTATCCTTTGTTCACTGGCTCATTTCCTAGACTCAATAAAATTGTGCCCTCATTCCTTCGGACTCCTTTATTTTCCACACAGAACAAGATTACACCTTAATGTATGTTCCTACTTACTCCCTTGTAAATTTTGCTTTACATAAACATTTACTAAGACCTTACTGTATTCCACAAAGTCTGCCCTACCTCTTCAATTGCTTCATAAACTTTGGTTTCATCTTCCTGCTATTGTTTTACAATAATAATAGCTATCATTAATTAAGGACTGCATGCAAAGTAGCTGTGGCTTCTCCCAAGCTTGCATCCATTCTCTTTTTTTTTCTTCTTTTTTTTATAATATAAACAATTTTATTTTGTTCTTTGGGTTACAACCTCTCTGTTAAATATATTTCTCCCTCCCTCCTCCCTCCGGTGCTCCCTCCATTCTCTCACACCCCACTCTTTGTTGTTTATTAGCTGTGCTGAACCCATTAGTCTCTTTCCTATGTTAGTGTCTTTTCTCTGGGTGAGGGACTGCGTTGTTGGGTCCAGGCGAACCTTGCTGTTAGATTTTCAGTCTTAAGTTTGCGTTGGGTGGCCAGGTTATATTCATTTATGATCTGTCCATGTTTTCTTGCTGCAGGCCATCCTCTCCAATCCAATCCCGTCTCTATTGCTTTGCTGCTTTTCCTTATGGCTCTGGTGTCGGGCTTTGGGGTCTTCAATGGTCAAGAAATTTCTCTGAGTTCAGGCTTTTTTTTTTTTTTTTTTTTTTTTTTTTTTTTTTTTTTTTTTTTTTTTTTTTTTTTTTTTTTTTTTTTTTTTTTTTTTTTTTTTTTTTTTTGAGACTAGGTCTTGCTATTTTTGCCCGTGGAACCGCAGGCTCTCGTTGGCCGGGGTACCACAGACTCAAGCAATCCCCAGCCTCAGCTTCCCAGCATCCATTCTCTTTTTTGGGGGTTATGGGATTTGGGTTACAGGGCAGGACTACTTTGCCCACCCACCCTTCACCTGCACTCAAAGACCTAAATAAGTGAATTGACCCGACCCTCTGCCTTGGGTATTGTCACATGATAGGCCTGGTCTATCCAAGCTTTGCACTCTCCAGAACCCTGTTACTAGCTCATGATTGGGTGGCAATCCATGTCAGGCCAATGAAGCTCAACCCTGGAACTCTTGATGAAATTACTAAAGGAGGGAAATTTCTTTCCTCTGGAATTGATGAGCCAACAGTATGTAACCCAGGAATTGCTTGCTGTGTACCTACCTTTACATCCATGGAAAAAGTCCAAGGGTTATACCAACATGAGGAAAATAGAGCCGAGAGGTGGAAAGACCTAGATCTCTGGTGACAATTTTATTTTGACTACTTGGATGTGGTTTTGGCTGAAACTAAACTTATCCTCTAGAATTTGCAATTTAAGCCATTCATAAAGCTAGAACAAAGATTTCCCATGTCCTAGATCTTTCTTTTGTTTTATTTTATGTTGTTTTCTAAGAATAAGAAATAAGCTTTATTTTGAAGTATTCTGTTCATACTTTAAAGTATTTTGTTCATACTTTAAAGGACTCACTTGCCAGCAAAATAGTTAGTAATGCAATGTTCATCATTGAATGGTACAGAAAGAATTGGAAAGTTAATTCATATAAGCTTTTAGATTCAGAAGTGGTGATGAGAAAAGACTTTTGGTGACTACAACTTGGTTTCAAATTTATATTTTTAGCCCACCCTTTGCCTCTGCTGTAAGTCATATTTCTGACTTCCTCTTCAACATTGAATCCCTAGGTCTCCATTCCAAACATCTACCCTCCAGTCCTCTGTCTAGACCTGAGAGATCAATATCTAGAGATAACACAAGTATCTACTGCCTTTTTCCTAATGCTAATCATGCACAAGTTACCTCTCTGGGGACCCATTTCCTCCCCAAAGACTGTCCATCCCATTCTAGGGAAACCAGTGTAGCTTTGATACAATAACTCTAACATACATGCTGGAGACTCAGAGAATGAAAGAAACTGGAGATAGGCTCAGAGAATGAAAGGGCCACATTTCCATAATGTCTGCCTACTCTACTGGCCCATTCACATCTCCAGTGTTATCCACCCTTGGGTTGCACATATGAGCCCCCTTACTAAACATGCCTAGTTCATCCCATGAACTTGTCTGTCTCTTACTCTCTAGCCAATGGCTTACCAGTGTTCCTTCTATCCAATGGTCTACACTCAGTTCTGTCCTATAGAGTTTTCTATATTGATGGAAACATTCAGTATCTATGCACAATGTGGCAGCCATTGACTAGAAGGTGCTAATGCCATGAGGAGCGCCATATTTTATTTTAATTGAAATTGAAATAACCACACATGACTTGTTGTCATCATATTGGACAATGGAGAACTAGACATCACCTCCACCCCATCACAGGGGTTCATCTCCCCAACCCCTGCTCTACTTATCAACAGAGTCTAGCTCCAAATGGTGACCCCTTTGCTATATCCCAGAACCTGAAATTAAACTTTCTGTACCTATCCAAATCACAAATGACAAATCTACTTTCATTTGCCATCAAATACAGAAGACATCTGCCAAGTTGATCAAAACCAACTTGGTTTTTTCAAAGGTGTTTTCTTGGAGCAAGCCCTTGATGACGGGCTGGTGGTGATACTGGAATGTGCTTTTGAAATCTTGCCACAACTCACAGTACACCATGGAAGTAGCATTCCAACTTGAGGGACCCATGACTCACCTATATTACACAACCAATGGATAGAACTACAGAAACAAAAGGAACCCTCCCCCATACCGCCTTCTCTGTTGTAGATGCAAGTCCTAGTTCAAGCCCAGGAATGAGAATTCAAAGAAAGAAAATTGTGCAGAAATTAATGGAGAGTTGAGTCATCTAAGCAGGCTA